>JAECUM010025307.1:0-28172 GCA_016617855.1 Megalonaias nervosa | reverse complement strand
AATTTACTCATGCAACGATAACTTCAGAAATGAATACCGTCACAAAAACTGTGCTTGACCCTACCTACCAACAGGAAATCATATGTTTATCTCTTCAGTTAAAATTCGGGATAAAACTCTGTCTGGTAGGCTAGAATAATATAGGCCAATTTATGCTCTGGTGTGGATTGCAGGAATCATCAGCCCTTAAGTATCCCGCTATCCAGTTCATAACGGCTAGAATGTGACGGAATAAATAAGGATAGAATGAAGTTTCAATCACACGACAAAACTATATAATAATTATTTAAATACAAATTTGATTCGAGACAGGAAACCCTGCTTACTCAGCCTCCTGTAGGCAAATCGATTGGCATGCTCAAGTTTCTTAACCTTAACCTGTCAGCCTACACACACACTCCTCTCCAAGAAGGTGACATACTAGAAAATGCAATCAGAGAAACTGTCTCAGTGAGATTTTCCTTTCTTAAATTTTTTCCTTAATTCTCTTCAATGAAGATACTCATTCTCGGGATTATGTTAATTCCTTTCCAACTCGATCCTCTTAACAAAAACACTTTTGATTTTCTTGACCAAAAGAAAAGCTTCTCATAGTCAAATATGGCTTTTTGTAAATGTTCTGGCCAACCAAGGGATGTGAGTTGTATTAACTTTGTTGAATAAATATTTGTCTCTGATCTGCGTTGCTGTTCGAGGAATAAGACTCAGGCGTTGATATCGACTCGACACCATCTCGAATATTTTTGGTAGGTTATAGAATTTATAGATGATCGCCAGAAAAATGTAGGCTTCAGCTGCATTTGTAATTGAACATTACTGTAGCGATAATTAAAAGAAAAGTCCTTATTTTCTCTCGAATGCTTGTTTGGAAAAGTAAAACACTGTATGTTTTACTAATACCTGATTCATTAGGGATCAACTGATTTATGCAGAAAAAGGAAATTTAGGCTAATCTTTCCCCAGAAAATTGACACTGTTAGTTTTCCTCCTTTTGTCAAAAAAGGGCTCAATCCGAACTACTCATACTACATGCTCATAATGGCACATGCTGGGACCAGGGACTCAAAGCACTCTAATACCGTTGTGATTAGAAAAATATGCTCGAAGAATGTTTACAAATGCCAGATTAGTCACATAATATCCACAAAGTTTTCTAAGCGGTTAAGAAGTTAACAGTTATGACTGTAGCCTTGATCTCTCTTGACATGCTGCCAAGATGTACATAGTGCTAAAGTATCTAGTCAACACTCGTTAACAATTATCTTCTATCATCAGACATATTACCGAGAAGAAACAAAATCGGAAATTCACAAATAAATTTACAGACCGATATTAAATGTTGATATAATTTGAACGGTCTCGTTTCGCACACGGAATCTGATCAAGGGTTTCTGCTGTCTAATACTGCCCTTGAAGATCAATATGAACGCTGGCACTCAACGGATTACAACCTGTCGTTCTGTGTGAATACTCCTTGATGATTAATGTAGAGATTTAAATAAAGATCAAACAGAAAAATGCCAAACATTACAGTAACCGTCTCTATGATCAGAGACTTGATCAAACAATGGTACTAGTCGATGTAAAAGGTATTAAATCTAGATCAAGAATGAACAAATACATTGAACTAGTATAATGTTAAGACTTACCCTGAACAATTGCCTAAAACTTCGATATTAAAAATCTAAACATGAATCAATAATCATTGTATAAAGTTTTTCATCTTTAGCTACAATATAATGACAATATTATATTTTAAAAGGTGTTTGCTTCGATGGCATATGAATTTCATGTGGAAGAAATAGTCTTGTGATCGAGAATTTGATGAAATGAAGGCAGTACTGAGTTTCACCAACAAAGTGTAGGTCTTGAGTAAAATTCAGGTTTAGAATTCAGCATTATAATGGTCTGATCAAGTGCCTAAGCCTTGTCTTAACTTCAGACTTATGTTCGTCACACTGAGGCCAGATTATCCTTTCAGCTACTTTTATTAGGAGTGAAACTATTGGATAATAGAAACGTTTCAAAAAAAGGAATTGAATGGCTCATTAATTATCTCAGACATAGCGACAAATAAAGACGAAATAGCTGAGTAGGATGAAGTTTCTTTTTCTGTATCTGAATCCAGACAGCAAAATGTAAATACTGGAAACCTAACTATTGCAATAATATACAACATTATTATCACTGTCAATATTTAAAATGTTCGTTTTGTTATTGCAGTTGAAACTATGATTTATTTTTTGCTCGAATATGGAAAAATAACTTACTTGAACAATATGCAAAAATGTATTCTGACAAATTTTATGTGCAGTCAAATAGAAAACTAAAAACCATTGTATCCAATCCCACTTAGATTAATCCGTTGTAATATAATTTGAATAAGTCTAGAGGTTTCTGAACCAATCTGAAATTTAATACGACTGCACAACAAAAATAATTTCAGAATTTCCTATAACATATTTCTCTGACTTTTTTGTCCGGAGAGACCTAACTTAAAAACTAAAAGTTACTAGACCAGTCAGACTTAGCTAATTAGTGAAGAGAACACATAATAATCTTGTATTTTTGCTTCTTTATTTCTTTTTGGGTTTGGGGTTTGGATTCAATCATAAATAATGGGATGAAGCTATATTATGATACCTTCAACACTGCATAGAAGGGAAATAAATATTTCACGAGTTTAACATGAAATAAAGTATGTCGGTATTTACAGATAATGTCATTTCTTTACAAGTATGGATGGATTGAAAGCTCAGTGATACAATTCAAGTGAATAAAAGCGTTCTTTGCTGATTTCCAACATAAAACAGATGTATACCAATTTTCCAGAAAGAACGCAGATTATAGATAATATTTAATTATAATAGCATTCAAAGACACATAAGCACCTGTAAACAAGATGGTTACAAATGTGCCAAAAATAGAATGGAATAAATTACAGGCATAATGTAATTAAATAAATAAGATTGCTATTTTAAGATTTCGTATATCTTACAACGTCAGTTTGCAATGATTCAACAAGCACCAAGAGAGAGAGCGAGGGAGAGAAAGAGAAAGAAAGTACAAGAGAGAGGATAAACTTGCGGAAAACAGTGTTCGATTATAAACAATACAGGTTGACATATATGAAGTAGTTATTACGGAGTCAAGCACAGGAACGACACTATGAATGAATCTGAAACAATTCACAAGTTTAAAAGGATTAACGAAACCTTGTAGATTGTTAAAAATAAAGAACATGATTTAAACTGTTTGGCTTGTTAATACAAGTAAAGACAGTTTATAACGGATAAAGTACCATCTAGTTCTTTTCATTTTGTCTTAAATAAAGGTCACATCCAATCTCTCCATATTGTATTGCTGTCCTCTGTTCTCTATGCAGATCTCACCCATGAGGCGGAGTTGGGCAATGGATCTGTGGGAGTCATCAACAAAAAACTATAGACAATATGGCGGAATACATTGACCTGACCTATTTTTTTTTATTTTTATTTTTTTTTTTTTTTTTGAATGTTTAAGATTTGCCATTGATTAATGTAGCAGAAATATACCTGAAGTGTTTAAATGCATATTTTATTCCAAATCTTTAAATTCTATCCCTAAGGAGATGTACAGTTAATACGTGTCTGTTTTAATTTACTAAGACGAAAACGTAAACTCGAGCTTACCCATATCGTTATAATAAACAATAATGAATACAATGCCTGACAAAACCTCTCAATCTCTGTGCCAGCATATAGATTATACATCCTATAAACAAGTGAGATACCAAAGGTTAAAGCCACAATGCCGCTATTTTCATAAATTTCTTAATTATACCACTCTAACTATAAGGAAGGAAATGATTTGCGACAATAATTAACATTAAGCGTTCTTTAAAATAATCAAGCTGTTAAGCTCAAACGACGTTCAAACATTTAGTGTAGAATCCACTACATATTATCGTTTCAATACAATATCATATTATTTTCTGTCAATATTACCTGAACGTTTGATTGTATCTTAAAGTCATTGCAAATATAGAAAATCCTTCCCATCGAAATCTAAGCAATAAACATCATGCCTGCACTTTCCGGGGGTTCCGAATTTGTAGACACGGACAAGTCTTTGCTAAGCTTCTACCTAACCAATTCTGATTCCGATATTGGAATTTCATTATCCCCCACTAACGTTTATAAGTATTAGTTGCTATCATTTCTCATAAAGAACTAGTGTTGGAAATAATGCTTGAGTTTCTAGGGTAGAGGTGAAGTTGTAAAAAAAAGAAAACAGAACAATGGCTCAATATTTCGATGTTATTGGAAAGTGGATAAGTTGCAATAAAGAATTTGATCCTAGCAATTCAGTGAATAAACTGCAAGAAGCAATGCAGACGTCCATGACATACTATCTATAACTATGTCATTTATTGTGTCAGTGATTGCGCTCATGTAGGATAGGTGTTTCCCACGTGAATTTTCATATGAACAAACTATATCATACATACATGAGAGCAAACTTTATCACAATGACTGTGTTCGGTAACACTATTAGCAATCATAATGCTATAACATTACGCGTGTCTGTAATATTCCTTGCGATATTAACATAATGAAGGAAATTGTTTGCATATATATGTAGTAACGTCTTGTCTAAGCAAACACTTTCTAATAAATAATAATGTATAATCTTTGTAATGATATAACGTTTCGAGAAAGCACTATTCGTACTTATGATCAGCATTTTGACTTCAGACTACAATTTATTTTAATAAATTAGAAATATTATCCGTAATATGTGACTCCATGGTCTTAAACTATGCAATAGAATAAACCAACAAGTTTAGTAAAATTTAACAAATAATTTTTTCCTTAGAATACAAATTGAAAATTTAGAAGGAGTCACAGTATTATGGATGAAATCCCAAATAAAGAAAAACTTTCGATCACATATCAAAGAGTATAGAGTATTCCGAATGAATTCCATAGGTGTTCCGAATGAATTCCAATCTTGAATATGCTGATGTACCGATAGACTTGAATGTGTCGATGTACCAATGATCTTGATGTGACACAATTTTATAATACATAATTTCTTTGAATGAGTACACAAGAAGCTCAAAATAGTATTTTGTTACAAAAGTTAATGGGCACTTTGTAATTCCAATTTATATTTTTAAATAAATGATTTCTCTCAAATTATATCTTAACACAAAGAAAATATTTGCACATACTGAAATTAAAGGAGGAATGAATAAGCTCGTCGATCACAACATCATATACATCCCAAATTGACCCATGTCGCAACAGCTTTTTAAGAAAACAATTCAATCATTTTAATGGCAAATTACATAAGACTGTAATCAATTTCGCTTCTAGAACTTTTCAAGGTCATCATTAAGGCTAGGTCTTGAACTGAAGCCCAAGTAAACATCTATATATAACTCACAGCAAGACAATAATCAAGTAAAATGCTATGGACGATGGTTAAGCACACAATGCAAACTAATTTTACATAACAGTAACACTACGATAAATTAGATAGCTGTCATTTAATTATAATCTGATTACCCGAAATATGCCATACAGCCATAAATGAGACAGAGCTGATTTATATGAACCGTAATATGCCATACAGCCATAAGTGAGACAGAGCTGATTTAAATTATCCGGACTTTACAGAATAAAGTGGCTGATATATAGTTTATGAAATTTTTATGAATCGTGATTTTTTTCTTTTCTGACAGTTTCAATCAAAGACAACATTATGTGAAAAACATACTAAAAGAGTGATAAGAGACAGGAAATTCTGGTTACTCTAGTAACCTCATTCGTGCAAAATCAGTTAGCATTCACAAATTTTGAAAGCTCTGTCCACCAACCCAAAAGTCAACGTAACACAAATGGATAACAGATAAACTATTTAAAGAACATAGAAAGTTTTTATTGTTATAGTTCTAAATGAAGATACAATCGTAATTCCTTTCTAACTGGTTATCAACATCTTAACAGAAATACGTTGATTTTCTTGACAAGAAGAAAAACCTTTTATTGTCAAATACTGCTTTTCATTAAATGTTCTGGCTACCCAACGGACACGAACCGTATCAACTTTGTTAAATAAATATTACTCTCTGATCTCTACGTTATTAGTTGAATAAGACTCTGACGTCGATGTCGATTCGACACCAGTTGAAATAGTTTTGGTAAGTTATAGTAACTTATCTTAACGAAATGGCCAACCAATTATAGAGAAGAATTTTAAGCTGGAGAACAGATAATAACTGAGCATTACTGTAGTATATTCTATAGACGATTTCCTGTTCTCAAATCAAATGCTTGTTTGAAAAGTAAAACGTTTGCATTTTGCTTACAAATACCTGATCCAGTCTGAATCGCTGCATTAATGTAGCGTTTGTATTCCATGCTAATAATTTGTAATTCTGAATAAAAGTTGGAGCTATATTGTTAAATTTATTTTAATTCGCATTTTACAAAAAATCCTTATCATATCCTCTTCTAAAGTAGTGAGGACGTATTTCTTTCATACTAGTAAATTATCCAGATTCATGTGACGGCATACTGGCATAGAGAGGCACAATGATTATTTAATTATCTTAAAGAAAATGGCCATTAAAGATTTCTTGCTAGCCTTTATTTACAAGTTTATTGCCCGTTTCATTTAGTGTAAATTCCTTCTGATTTTTTTCTAATACAAAGTCAACTGAGATATCTAATACCTAAATCACTATTGCTCTCTTTAAGTTCTACTCCAACCATAAATGTAACTTTGTGTCTAAACCTTTTCCCAGGCGATATATAATAATGCATTTATGCGAGGAATACAACAAAGTTTAACTGGCACTAAACAACCTAACAAACAAACTCGCATTGGTATTTCGCTTAATTTTGGCTCGAACCTGAGTACCCAGGGCACTCAGTCAGTGGCATTATTGCAGCATATAATTTAATTTCGTAGGTTTAATTTAAGGGTGGTCATCTGTGTCCCGGTAAACGAAATATAGGCTACTCTTTCCATGGCAAATTGACACTTTGGTTTAGTTACTTCCATTCATCAAGAAAAGTGTTCAATTCTAGGCAGTCATACTACATGCGCACAACGGGACATAAATTGTTAGGAGACTAAAAGCAGAAGAATACTCTCTCTCCATGGTCCATCATATGGATTTCAATATTATGCTTTCTGCATTCAGATATTTAGATGCAAGTCAGCACTCTAATAACGTTGTCATTTTAATATAGGCTTGGAGAATGTTCACTTACGCCTGATGAGTATCAGAAGTTTTGAAAGCGAATAAGAAATTAATAGTTATTACTGTAACCATAGCCTCTCTTAACGTGCAAACAAGATGTATATCGTGTTAAAGGACCATGTTAACACTCTTTATCGTTAACCCTCAGCCATATTACCGTGAAAAAAACTATATGTCACAAATAGTTATACAAACCGATGTCGAGTGTTGTTACACCATAGGGGACTTCGTTTCGCACACGAGTTTAATCTTGGGTTTCTGTTATTAGATGCTAACTGCCGTTCACTACGTTGGAGATGAATAGCAATGAGATCCATCCCATATATTTTCGCTGGCATTCAAAAGGATTGCATCCCGTCTTTCTGTCCAAATATTAATTAATGAATAACTTGCAAGTTAGAATAAAGACCTAATGAAGAAATGTCAAATATTACGGTAACTTGATCATAACAGATAGGAGTTAAAGATTCGACCAAGATCAAACAAAGACATTAAAGTTGTAAAATTATATGATTATTACTGAATAATTGCCCCAAATATATTGCGCTTAAATACGTTACAATGAATCAATTTTATCACTATATAAAGTGAAACAGATGTAATCACTCTGATTACAATATCATTTGCAAGCTTTCGCTTGCATGGTGTGCTTTTATGAGTTTCAGGTGGAAACCACAGATTTATACTCCAAACAATTTATAAATTGGACGCCTTGCCCCAAATTTCGACAACAAAACTTTGGTCTTGACTAGCATTTAAGCTTCGAATATAGGTATTTAGAATCCAGGCATCTGGTGGTCTAATCAACTGCTGCACGTATATACTTAACTTCAGGCTTATGTTGTGAAATTGACATCCTGATTATCTTTCAGCTATTTTTATTACTAGTGAAAATCATTTCGCCAGATGGCAATGGTCTGTCAGATAAAGGAACAGCAAGACGGAATAAAACCATCAGATCAAACATGATAATATATTATATCAAAATAGAACATCTAGTACACAGGCTATTCCCCCAGTATTAGACAGGTTAAAGTGTTTTGGAGAAACTAACGCCAGATGAGTAAGGTTACAACTTTAATGAAAGCGATATGACAAGATTCCTGCAGAACTTGCAAACTTTCAAAAGCCTAATTTGACCAATGTTGTCGATGGTGATGGCATGTGTTTTAGTAACCATAAAATAGTTAGCGTCCTTGAATACAAGAACCGATTGATGAAATCCAACGAATCCGATACACTTGGATTAAACTGTAACATAAATACCGAGGTAAGAGAGAACATTGGTCATAAGGTGAATAATCAAGCTGTAACAGTACAAGACCTTTTTTCAGGAGAAGAAAGGGAACAAATTGAAAACAAAACTATGTTGAGAATAATTGTTATGACGATGATAGTCATAGTGTAATAAAATACCATACGGGGACATGGCACTGAATAAATGACAACGAAAGGTATAGACTATGAAACAAAAGCAAAATAATCATTTATATTGATAAGTACTTGTTGCAGAGACTGATATAGCCTAGTTTTGAAGATCGTTTTTGACCTTCTAATAACGCTGAATTAAATGGTGTTTGTACATGTGTAGTTATAACATAGTCATCTTCATACAACGTAATTTGAAATCCTTCAAACTGACGCTACTACACTCAGCGAAAATTCGATTATTTAAATATCGTGCATTGTGCATCGACGACTATAAATTAGCAAACTTGGGTACATGTTGGATGGTACAATTCAGTTGGTATGTAAATGGACAAAGGTCAGCTGGAACGAGAATTGGGAATGTTGGATGATGTACCATAGGCTGACAGTACCATTATTACACGTGCTGAATCTAGCACAGAAGAATGCAGCCAGCAGAATTTGAAGAGTGCAAACAGAAAGTGAATGGAATATACAAAGATATAATCGGTAAAATCTGACTAAACATGAGATGGAACCATTTGATGTTAGAAAAATATAGAAGACTTCTGAAATTTTTGTCATTGTTTGGCCTGCTAAAGTTTCCAAACCAATATCAGATGTCGTAATCTAACCTTTGACATCGTTGTTTAGCAACTTTAAACCAATGGACAATTCAAATGAAATAAAGGACTGAAGGATGATTACATGGCATCAGATGGTATCATACAATTCAATGAACATGTGTCGTTTACGTTGGGGCTGCTTCTATCTCCATTGAGTTTTAGTTTGACAACATTAAAATATATAGTTCCCAAAAGGTCAAAACCCAAGCCTCTAAAAAGCAGAAAGGGAATATAAAGGAAATATAAAATACTAAAGAAATCTTTGATTAATACTATCAGTCTGGTGCTTTGCTTTGATGCCTTTATTCATTTAACCACTATCGCTACATTACATGCAATTATAAGAAAGTCTGCTTATTGTTTAATAAATTCTTCCATGGAAAATATAGTAGCAATATTGATTAATAGAGTAGATAATACTATTAATCGAGTACACAGCACTGTTAATGGAGTACACAATACTGTTAATAGAGTACACAATACTGTTCATAGAGTACACAATACTGTTTAAAACATTTTCAAATGATAAAATTGTCTATCTTGAATGATTAGACTTTTTCTTGCACTCATCAATCTATTTCCGAGAAGATTACATTGTTTTAGCTGGCTATCATAGAGCTGGCGTTTGGCCAGTGATAAGACAAATAAGGTCATCCTGTTTTGCATGTGGTGTGTATTTCCTCATTCCATGTCTTCTTTATTTTTATAGCTCGACTTCTCATTATTTTAGACAGGATTTACATTCACCTCGATTATTTTAAAAATATCACTTATGTATTATATTACGTCCTGACATATTTATCATAGCATGATTGTTTGAGCAGTAAGGTTTTAAATTATTTTCCATTATTCAAGGTAACATTGCAGGATGACCCGCAATTGGTCTTGCGTCTGCCAGTATGGTAAATAGTCTCTCTTCCGATTTTTGTGATACAACAGTACAAATATCCTTGCAAGATATGAAAGGGAATGAAGACAGGTATCAACTACAATGTACATCAGACATTATATAATTATCTATAAAGGTTAGTCGTAAAAGCCAAATATACACATAATGTTGAACTCGGTCAAAGACAACTTGTTAAATGATCACAAGAATTTAAAATATAAAAAGCTGAAAGTTTCTAAATAAACTATAAAACAGCTATCTAAAACAATCAGAAAATAAATTAAATGATACCATTTCACACAGCTGGAATTTTGGCCCCGACCTTTGGTAAATATTATGTCTTTGGTATATTTATATAGCTCAAGTTATTATTTGTTTAGTGCTGGTATAACTGAATTAGATCATTAGTTCTTTGCCAGAACAATGAGTTGTGTATGTTCTAAACTTCATCAAATAGGAAAACTTGTAAAATAAAGAACGTTAGAGACCCAGATAATTAGCAGCAATGAAGAATGACAGCATAGCCGTTACTATGTTCTACGTGACAAAACTTTGTCTACGTACAACCTAGTACCAGAAATGTTTTTACTTCTCTTACATCATAGCTTTCACCTAAAGAGATATGTCAAATGAAACAAATCCCCTGATATTGTTAGCTGTGTTTGTAATTCAGAACGCAAATCTTCTATTACACCTAATAAGTCATCTGAGATGCCTACAGGCTCATCACAAAACATAGATATCGAAGAAAGTGCAAAGATAACGGTTTTATTTTCACTTATTTTACGATATACTACTTGATAACAAGTTGACTGCTGCGTAAAAAAAAACTTGCTATCACTGCAGAGAAAAACGCAAAGTCAAATTCATGTTGTTAAAATGAGTGAATTCTTCTAGCTTACAAATATAAAGCTTTTATTACAGACAATCGACTGAAATAAAGAACAATTTACAACGCAACATTAAACTCTGCTCTTACAGTCCGCTACCTCTTGCCTTTAAGACGCTACCGGGGATTACGAATGGCTCACCGTCACAGATGGATATGGAAGAAGTTTTAAGCTAGTTATTCTAGTTCTTTCAGACAGTTCCAGGTGCAATTTTTACACTGTGAATAAATGCATGCCTCGACCCAAACGAGTGCAACTCTGGTGTATATGCAATGCATAATTGCACTTCGGTTTTTAAACGCAAATCAAATAAAATGGTGAAAAATGCAATGTTAAAACCTAAAACCTATATAGACCCAACACAAAACGATTACCGATTCAAAGTTTCAACAGCCTATTTCCTATATATATATATGAACGAAAAGTCACGTATACCAATCGTACAAACTTCATACCGTACACTATCAATATATGATGAAATTAAGTTAAGCAAAATATTAAGGAGATTCAACACGATTTGATTAAAGAGACAGAACACTGTAGAGGCATTAGAAAGAAATACAATGCAGCATACAATGTTTGGGATTTGGGTACAGATCGGCATTGCTATAGCTGGCAATGGTATAAAAATTTCTATATAAGACGTTGCAGGAACAGCTGTTGGAACGTCTATTCCCTTGGGAATCATTTAGGCTGGTTCATTGTTAGTTGTATTTGTTGCAAAAGCAGTCAATGAATTCTAATCGACATCAGAGTTATAAAACTTGATGAAATAGTAGCATCTGAGAACATGAACAGTAGGGCAAGGAAATAAACAATGAGATCATAAAAAGTACGATACCGAAAGGTATGACATGTTGAATCTAACAAAAACTCAAAAATTCTGGATGAAAGGAAGAAATTGAAAGTGAATGAGATACGTAAAATGTATAAGTAGTTCCTTTTCAAAAAATCTTTTAGAGGTAAATATTAATTTGAACAGAAAAAAAGAATGGCGGGAGCCAATAAAATTATATGTTTATTTATTTTTCTCCTATGCAAACGGAACCTTCTATAAAAAAGACAGTCTCCCCGAGAAAGAAATATATCTCAGCGATCCAATTGACAACATAAGCTGTAATCTATCCATTTCATTATAGAGAGGAGATTTTCTTCCTGGATATTGCAATGTTTACAATGAACTGAGAAAACAAAATTGTTACTCCGTACATGACAAGAGTGACACTAGGACGCTCTGACTAAAGTATTATACTTATGGTCTCAAAACGTACTTGAATAAAGTCAGAGGGAGTGGGTGCTGTTGAAGTAAAAGACGAAAGCATCGATGTTCTATGTTTGAGCTCGACTTAAAGGATCTAATCACTATGAGTAATAACTACTCGGTAGTATAATCCAAAATTACTTGGATTCTTAAGCCTGCTGATGTTACTGTTATACTAAAATTTAATTTATTTGCACCAATAAAACAAAAAACTGTTTCCATAATAATCAATCAATTTTTATTATTATCTTTCCCTATAAAAATGTTTTGCAAGGTGGGATTGTTTTATATAATGTTTATGGGTATTACAAACTACATCATACGATTGCTTTCTTTAAACAAAGACATGCTTGTGCTGTTTGTATTTGATTGATGAAAAATCGATGATGAGATTTTAAAGCTTTGGTTTTCTTGGCCAAAACTGCAGCTTCTCAGCAAATTAGTGTTTTATCGCTCTCACACAAGCCAGACATTAATAGTGTACGTGCTCTCATTTTCGTCATTATTTATGGGAATATCTGCTTGGAAAGATCAAATACTCTAATTGATTTTTCATTTTTATTTATTTGTTGTTGTAAATTTCATGACTTAATTTAATTGTGTAATCGATTCACAAAATTCAGGTTTAGATTCAAAATGGTATTGCCTATTTGTCAACATTACAATGTATTGGATCTTATGTCTTCATAACATCACAGATGGCCCTCTCCCTGCGATGTATTTGGACTTCCATACCAAGGGACAGCGTGTGATACATTACTACAAATTTCACTTCAAGCTTTAATTCAATTACGATATGACAGAATGGGTGAAAAAGAGAGGGAAATTGCAGTGGTATTTACTTTAACCACTAATTCGCAAATATTCACGATTATTTAATGAACTTTTTTGTCGGTGTTACGATATATTTATTACCCTTTGGAGAAAATCTAATCTTCTTGTTACAAAACATGTCCAATTATATACGAATACACAATCGGATCGATCGGAAAAGTCTTGACCTAACTAGAGTATTCCTTAGACACAGTATGAAAATACATGTGATGAATATTAATTTGATATGGTGACCATAAAAGATTGGAATTTCTTAAAACATGACTTGTGAAACATGCTCCATAATATTAACGAAATGACAATGAACAAATATACCTTTTAGTGAAATTACATTCATTATCGACATATTTTCTGATATGCCAAATAACTTTTATTAATTCTAAATATTAAATATTGATCATCTGAACAAAGATTTGCTTCTTGCATGACTTCATTAGTTGTTTCTTCAGGACCCTAGAAAAAAATTTACATTGGCCGTTTTATTTGCATGTTATCAGATTGCTTGACCTTATTAGTAGTTTCATTACGGCTGCGGGAAAAATATTTCATGGCTTTATTAGTTTCTCTTCAGATCACTAGAAACAAAATGCATGACTTTATTAGTTGTTTCATCGGGGCCATAGAAAAAGTTACTTGGCCTCATTAGTTGTTTCATCTGGGCCCTCGGATAAAATTGTCCCTCAGTTATTGAATGTGGTTGCCTCTACTCTTTTGTTCCGACTGGAAAATTGAATAAATATTTGCATACATTGTATGATTGATAGCCGAACGTTTATTAAAATACTTGTTTGTGATACAATTGCGGACTGACTCAGCGAAGTTATACTTTTAATGGTATCCACGTCAAAAGGTGACACGAATAATTTATACTAATTATTTCCTGTGAAACAGCTTTTATGCGAGGAAGCGAACTGCATTTTACAAGTCTTCCAAACAACTTTCAAATACGCAAACCAACTTGAATCTAATTTTATGACCTGGTTAATATAGCTTTTTTACATAAGGACTCGAGAATTTAATGTAAACTGTTGAGATTATTATGTATCGACATACATCGCCTTACTCGCTAAAAACATATTCAGAAATGGAACCGGCTTAATGAGTGACTAAGTTAAGTTATATTGATTACAAACGTAACGAGACCTCATTTAAGGAGAACAGTCATATACATTGCCGGATTAAGGTTTTGAGGAGCCCAGAGGGCTTAAGATGGGGGTGGGCTTATAGATCTACAAAAACAGTCCATAAAAAGTCCTTTATATGTGTATAATTAGTATAGAACTACAAAAACATAAAAAGCCCTTTGTATGCGTATAATTATTATCGATCTAGAAAAACAGTCCATTAAACATCCTTTATATCTGTGCAATTAGTATGGATCTACAAAACAGTACGTAAAATGTCCTTTATATCTGTATAATTAGTATAGATCTACAAAACAGTCCTTAAAATGTCCTTTATATCTGTACAATTAGTATAGATCTACAAAACAGTCCTTAAAATGTCCTTTGTATCTGTATAATTAGTATAGATCTACAAAACAGTCCTTAAAATGTCCTTTATAGCTGTACAATTAGTATAGATCTACAAAACAGTCCTTAAAATGTCCTTTATATCTGTACAATTAGTATAGATCTACAAAACAGTCCTTAAAATGTCCTTTATATCTGTACAATTAGTATAGATCTACAAAACAGTCCTTAAAATGTCCTTTGTATCTGTACAATTAGTATAAATCTACAAAACAGTCCTTAAAATGTCCTTTATATCTGTACATTTAGTATAGATCTACAAACAGTCCTTAAAAAGTCCTTTGTAACTGTATTATTAGCATAGTATTAGGTTAAGTATTAGACGGTTTAGACCTATATATGCTTAGTTTGAACACATTATCCATGGCACTGGAAGGGGTTGAGCTATGAATAAGGGGTTACGGACCCCCCAACATGCCCACCTTAATCCGACACCTGTTTTAGATATTGATGGCCTAGATCCCATTGCCAAGAACCTACGTGCTGATGGATATTTAGGAATTCCACTGAAGTTTAAAAAATGAGAAAATGAGTCCAAGATCCCGAACTTGTTATGAACCTACATAGCTTGGGGTTTAAAAAGTTATAACACACAGGGGTACCATTAAACTAACAAATGTCAAACCTTTTTTGCATCTTTAGATAGATAACATTAGATATAGACTTCCACCTTTCCCAATATTAAAAAAGCATTTGAGATTCCGATATTTATAAGACTTTGTAAATTATACAAGAAATGAAATATCCAGTGGTTCGCATTGTGAAATACAACAGCATGAATAGCTGTCATAAAAGAGTAGAATTTGCAGGCTATCAGATATTGTGTTTCAGCTTTTAATGCATAAGTTCTTGATATCATTTCTTTATCGTGTTCAGAAACCACGTGACGAATTAGTTAAAAATCATAATATAGTATCCGGAAACAGTTTGTTAAATTTTACTGAAGAAGTGAAATCTTTCACTTTTTCCTGTGTGTGTAAGTGTGTGGGGGGAGGGGGCTCTAAACCTTTTTGCTGAATGAGGTACTAAGACAGATGTAATTTGCATTCATTTAGGTCAGTCAGCTTCATTTAGTAGTGGTCCAAGACAGCTTTCGTAACTTGCACAATAATAAAGAAATTATTGATGTTATCCATTAACCACATCAACTTGTATGTCCACTATTCAGATTTCCTAGTCCATTTTTACCCCAGTACCTCAGTGTCAGTGAAGATTATTCCGACTGGAGCTTAACAAAATGGCTATGGACGCTGGATAGGAAACAACGGCAGTAGCATGGTCTGTTATATGATCTTAAAGACATAAAGAATTGTTGGATAAAATACACCAACACCTTCATCAACGATTAAATAAAAAGTATGTTGAAATAAAGTTAACAGTTTACAATTTTTAACAAACCACTGACAAATAGCAAATAATTAACATTCCATTAACCGTTTAACGGTATGAAAATAAAACGCAGTTAAGGTAGTTCTTGGCGATGGTATGCGATGTTCATTTATATGCATGTATGTAGGGTAACTATGAAATGGTCATTTAGATGCATATATTTATAGTGACGTATATATTATTTTCAGCATAATTATGTTCATTTACAAATAAGCTGGGGATTTATACAATCAGACTTGGGCCAAAATAACTGACCAATAACTTATAAAGGGACCAGGACGCATTTTTATTAATCAACATCTAACTTATTACTATTTTGATATCATCATGCTTATTTCTGTAATTACCGGATTCACTTTTACTATTACCTGATAGGATAAAGAATGGTGAAGGGTTTTATTTTTAATGCTTATTTGTGTATACCTGTGTGATCATCATTATTTATAAGTATATTAAATAATCAAGTCAACATACAAACACATTGAAAATGGGACAATTCAATACATTCAATGATAGTATTAAGCATATCTGAATCAACTTTTATTGCAAACTATATGATGTAGTACAAATTGTCACTGTACAGGCAAACGCAAAGTCAAAATCCTCGTTCCTTTAAATGAAAAATGTATACATCTAGTGGTATATGATTGATACAGCGTACATACAATACATATATTTTATTTATATCACATACAAATACAGATATTTGCACTCTGAATAGAGTTAAGACTGACTAAAGGCAACTGTGTATTGACCGAGTAAATGAACTCCTCACGTCCCTGCCGAGTGTGTCTGCTACAAAATGTCGTTCTATGCCTTTTGTGGCGATTCACAATCACCTTTGCATATTGATAATTTCATTGTTTTCTTTTTGGAATTTCTAATTTTATTCACATTGATTAAATCAGTAGAAGGCACACTTAAGATTTAAACATGAAATATGGTTTGAATGAAGAAAGTAAAGTTCTACAAACATTGAACGCTTAGCCATTCACGTACCGGCGCATGGAAATAAGTGTGGCGAAGAAACTAAGCGAAATGACTAACCAACAAGTGATAAATAAAATATTTAAGACATTTACAGTTTATCTAAGTCATTATTTTGCTTTAATTAACATTACTACCGACAATAAAATTGTTTCTCTCTCTCTCTCTCTCTCTCTCTCTCTCTCTCTCTCTCTCTCTCTCTCTCTCTCTCTCTCTTGGATGCGGGAGGTCGCGGGTTCGAACCCCGGCCAAGTCGTACCAAAGACTTATAAAAAATGGTACAAACAGCTGCCTCGCTAGGCGCTCGGCATTAAGAGGTTAGTGTTAGGATTGGTCGGCCTGGTGTCAGAATAATGACTGGTTGGGACATCATGCTACATGTCTGCGGCATGATGCCGCAGTGCTACACTTCACTATAAACTGCTAAACTACAGACATCGTAGCGATATGACTGAAAATTGTCAAAAGCTACGTTAAAAACCCAAATCTCTCTCTCTCTCTCTCTCTCTCTCTCTCTCTCTCTCTCTCTCTCTCTCTCTCTCTCTCTTTTGGTCGGTTTAACTTAACTTTTACCATCATTCAATGGTCTAGAGACATCGAAACAAGCCAAAATCCTCTACGATTGTCTTTTCATTGGTTTTCGCCCTTATCCAGAGAGAAAGAGACAGAGAGAGAGAGGGAGGCAGCCTTTGGATATTTTCATATTTAAATAATAATGATCTATTTTTACAACATTTGAATAGGTTTAAGAAACAACAACTACAACAATAAAGCATTAAATACATTACAGAATGTGTGCCTAGTAACAAGGAAATTGACCGTGTAATATCGACAGTCTATTGCAACATTGTATCATTTATTACATAAACGCTGTAAATAAATCCCAAGGAAATTGTACACATACCGTTACCACGAACCATATTCTTGTAGGTTACTTTGTGTAAGTTCAGTTTCAAGGTTTTCATCCAGCCCAAATTCTTTTTATCTCTCACTCCAGATTTCTGCGTATTTTGTCCCTGACGCATGAATGCATGAGATAGGAGAACGAATGAAAAGCAGAAAGGATTGCGATGAAATTGTGTACCATATTAAATTCATTTAGAAAACGGAGATTATTAATACTTTTTATCGTTATTTTCATACGTCACTAATGGTTAAGGAGTGGAAATTTATCACTAATCTAGAATCATCAGCACACAGTTGCAAGAATATTTAAAACTAACACACAACAAATTTAACTACATATACGAAACACTTACCACCATAAAGAAAAAGAAAGATTGATATAATTAAGATTTCATTTTACCATATGTAAATTATACATGAGGTAAAATAAAATTTCATAAGAAAATTCTTATGATTTATACAAAGTGTATCTAAAATAATAGTTCTATACGCGGGAAAGTGCATCTGCAATCAAATTGTCTTTTCCTTTGATGTTCCAGATGTTGAAATTATATTCTTGCAAAAACAAACTCCACCTTAATAATCTTTCATTTTTATTTTTCATCTTGTCGATGAAAATAAGGGGGTTATGATCACTAAACACAACAACCGGAGAAGGAGCTGAACTAATGTAAACTTCAAAATGATGCAGTGCCAATATTAAAGCCAAACATTCCTACTCGATTGTTGAGTGATATCTTTGGTGCTTATTTAATTTCTTAGAGAAATAGCACACTGGGTGATCAACACCATTTCAATCTTCTTGAATCAATACTGCTCCAACCCCAACATGACTTGCATCCACAAAAACACTGATTTAAATTTGGAGCTGAGAACCGGCGAACTTTTGAATATAGCTTTTAATCTATCGAAAGGTTCCTGACATTTTTCAGTCCAAAGAAACTTGTTTTTCTTACTTAACAAGTTTGTCAGGGGTTCAGCAATGTTAGAAAAATTGGAACAAAACTTTCGATAGTATCCGGCCATACCCAAAAATCGCATCAGTTGCTTTTTACTGACAGGCACAGGGAAATCAGAGATAGCCTTGACCTTAGCATCTTGTTTCGAATAGGTTATTTAATTACTTGTATGTCAATTTTAAATTCCTTTTTATTTTATTTTTGTATGATTACATTTTATCGTAATGGTTACTTTCACGGGATCTGATGTTTTTGAAAGAGATATTATGTTTATATAAAATGTAGTATTACTCGCATAAGTAGGATTTTTGCATGCCATGGTTTGTCGATTTAAGTAAACACTTCGAGAAAACGATTGGTTATTGCCAAAGTCATTTTTCTGGCTCACGTGAAATTGCATTGTTTATTGCGAAATAGACACGCGTTCCACTGTGGGCGCCTGAAATGATGTCTTAGTTCAGTTTAAAAATACTCAGATCCACGTGAAATATTCAGTCGTATAATATATCTTCAGGAAGAAGGATATATTTCTATTAGGTGCCGTAAAGAGTTGTATTTTTATATGTTTGGAGCTCGAGATGTTTTATTATAGATGACAGCTTGTTCAGAAGTTCATCTATTTTTAGAATATAATAATTTATTCCCTGCAGAACAATACAAGTGACAAAGACATTCGATGACAATTTATTCTAAATTGAAACATTACAAGTTGTGGTTCAACGTGGAACTCTTGAAATTTGTATAAAGACTTCGCCTGACGTCATCTTCCTCCATCTTTGAACGTCATCAAGATTCGAACCTGGATTCAGTTAAAACTATTTAGTGATACGACTTGTATTTTTTCAGTACTAGGATAAATGTTTGGATTGTCTTCACAAACTGTAAGTCCTATTTTTCCATTTTCACCTTTTCACCGTGTTTTCTACGGAAATAAATTATTTTTTATAAAACTTACAAAGCTTGTTGGTTTTACTCTTTTCTTTTGTTACTTTTGAACGAGCCTATACGTAACAATCTATAGGTTTAACTTGACTATGTCCCACAATATGTCCAAGAAAACTTACACAAGGACTGCAGAACTCACTTTTAGATAAATTGATTGTCAAATTTGCATCAGTGAGTCTTTCAAAGAATTTCCGAATCGTGGATAGATTGTCTTTCCAGGTGTCGTTGTAGATGATGACATCATCGATGTAAGCATCACTTATCTAGACCAGAGGTAATCATATTCATCAAGCGTTGAAACGTACCTGGGAAACCCTTTATCCCGAACGGAATTGCCTTATATTGATAGTGTGCATCTGGAGTCACAAATGCCGAAATATCCTTTGCTCCTTCCGTTAGTGAAATTTGCCAAAATCCATTCAGAAGGTCAAATCTGGTGACGTACTTGGCATTTCCAATTTTATCAATACAATCATCGATTCTTGGTAATGGAAATGAGTCTGTTGTTGTCACACTGTTCACCTTCCTATAATCAATGCACATACGGAGAGTTTTAACCGGTCTTGGCACAAGTATACATGCTGAACTCCAATCACTTTTACTGGGCTCTATGAAATCGTTCTCCAGCAGATACTGAATTCCCTTTTTCAAGTATTCCTGTTTGAGAGGGTTCATCCTCTATGTGTGTTGTTTCACAGGTTTTGAATCTACAATCTCAACGTCATAAAAATTTTGTTTGTCCTCGTAGGAATATCGGTAAACAAGAGCACATATTCGAATAATAACTGTTTAAGTTCATTAATTTCTTCTTCTTGTAAATGTAAACGTTTCTGGTCCAGATCTTTCATAATTTCCGAATTCCGAAGATTGAATTTCTTCCAATTGAATTTCGTCGCTTAAATCCTCAGTTGGTGGGACAGGTACAACTAAATTAATTTCATTTGTTATTTGGCTGTCTCTTTCTATATACTCCTTTAACATGTTAATGTGGCAAAGTTGTATTTGTTTTCGCCTCCCAGGAGTATTTATGATGTAATTTAAATCATGTACTTTCTTTTCAACCGTGTATGGGCCTTAATACATGGCCTGAAGGGGATTTTGTGGAATGGGCAAGAGAGCTAGAACTCTATCACCTGGCTGAAAACTCCTATCCCTTGAGTTTTTATCATATCTTCATTTCTTTCTGGACTGAGTAGAGCGCAGATTTGCTCTTGCGACCTCACAAGCCTTTGACAATTTGTACTTAAAATCAGAAACATAATCAAGAAGATTGAGCTCAGTATCTTCATTAGAAAGAAGTTTTTCTTTGAACAACTTCAATGGTCCACGCACAGTATGTCCGAAAACTAGTTCAAAGGGACTGACTCCTAAAGATTCTTGAACGGACTCCCTAACAGCAAACAAAAGTAAATGAATGCCTTCATCCCAATCTTTACTCGTATAGAAGCAAAATGACCGAATCGTATTCTTCAGAGTTTGATGAAATCATTCTAAAGCCCCTTGGCTCTCAGGGTGGTAGGGAGAAGATTTAAATTGTTGAATGCCTAATACGTCCATAGCTTGCTGGAAAATTCCAGATATGAAATTTCACCCTTGATCCGATTGGACAGATTTGGGAAGGCCAAATTGAGTAAACATACTTTATCAAAGCTTTCACTATGGTTTTGGTTTTAATACTCCTCAAAAGAATTGCCTCTGGGAATCTTGTTAATGCACACATAATGGTCAACAAATATTGGTTACCTGACTTGGTCTTATGTAAGGGACCAACACAATCTACCATAAGTCTGCTAAATGGTTCGTCAAATGCAGGAATAGGTTGTAGATGAGCCTTAGGTATCATCTGATTGGGATTTCCTACCATTTGACAAGTATGACAAGATCTACAAAATTTACAAACATCACTTTTGATTTTTGGCCAATAAAAGTGAGTCAAGATCTTGTGATAAGTTTTATTTATCCCTAAATGACCAGCCAGAGGAGTTTCATGGGCCAAACTAAGTCTTTCCTGTCTGTAAGTTTTTTTAACTACAATCTGATAGTTCACTGACCACTCGTCACTAACAGGTACCTCGGGATATCTCCATTTTCTCATAAGAATTCCATTTTTAATGAAATAACAGACAGGTACTTCAGTGGCTTCAGTTTCACTAATGGCCCTCTGAAACAAAACAGGAAATCTCAGAATCTTTTTACTGTTCGACGACAAGTGATTGTCGTTTATCATCCTGAGTAGCTAAAACAGAATGAGCATTTAAAAGAGGATCACTGTGATCAATACATTTTGATTGATCCAAAGTAGGAATGAAAGACACTTCATCAAAAGCCTGACCAATACATGTGTCAGCTAAAGGAATACATTCCTAATCGAAATCATTCTCAAGAGCTTTCTTTGCCATAGCTCTGGTAACTGCACAAGCTGGGTATAAATCAGGGTATTCTTTTTCAATTGGATCAACATTCTGATCCAAACAAGGCTTGTCAGTTACAAGTGGATTAACCACAACCTTGTCTCCAGCTAGGTCGTTGCCTAGTAACAAATGAATGCCTTCAACGGGTAAGGTATACACAATACCGACTGTCACAGGTCCTGAAACTAAGTCTCATGACAAATTAACAGAATGGAGAGGAACATTAACAAAGCCACACTCTACTCCCTGAAGTGAGAACACTCTCATTTGAACAGGACCTCTCAGAAAAAGGCAAAATACCTGATAATAAAAGACTCTGAGAAGCTCCTGTATCCCTTAAAATTTTAATAGGGACAGGATTGGCCAAATCACCCAAGAGAGATATAGAACACTTCGACAGGAATGGTTCATAATTCTCCATAATAAAATCAGACTGGGGTTTATTAGACCCAACAAATGTTTTGCTTTCAATACATGACCGTGCCCTTGACCTCTTAGAAATAAGAGCATTTGGGATAGGTCTATCTTGATTCTGATGCCTATATTTCAATTTGAAGCAATCAGAAATGACGTGTCCGTTTTTCTTGCAATAGATACACGTAGGAACAGACAAGGATTTTGAATCAAGTTTATCAGAAGCTTGATTTTCAGAAGTAGTGCCAGACTGAGTTTTAGAAGGAGTCGTATTAGGCTGAAATACCTTTCTACTAGTAGACTGCTGAATGAATGATTTGCTTACAACAGGAACTTTATGAGTTAAAGGATACTTGTTAGCAGCAAGAGCAGCAGTTTCGAAGGTATCGATCTCATGCTCTTCAAGATGATTCTTAATGTCACTATTAACACAGTTCTTGAACTCTTCAAGCAATACAAGTTGTTCGAGACTTTCAAAATCATGTTCAAATTTCTCGGCTAAACACCACCTCTTAAATAACTGCTATTTTTCTCTTGCAACTTGAACATAAGTTTGTCCAGCTTCTTTTTTAATAGTTTCTGAACTTTTGCCGATAGGCCTCAGGGACTAACGCATAACCATTTAGGATGCACTCCTTAACCAAATCATAGTCAGAACTCTGTTGTACTGACCGGTGTGCATAGATATTTCGGGCTTTGCCAAAAAGTACACATTGCAATAATTGAGTCGAATCCTCCCTTGGCCATTTCAAATTTTCAGCAACTTTTTCAAAATAAATAAAATATTTGTCTACTTCCTTTTCGCTAAAAGGGGGAACTAACCTAATATTTTTTGTGATGTAAAAACTTGAATTTGTATGTGAAGTGGGATCGTGCTTTTCACTTGCCAGCTCAAACTCTTTTAATTTAATTTGAAATTCCTTTTCATCCTTCTCTTTTTGCATCTGTACGTGCATTTTTGTTCTTTTTGTAATTGTATTTGTTCTTTCTGTAACTCCATATGCATTTGTTTCTCTCTCTCCTCTTTTTCAAATAACATTTGTTTTTCTTTCGCTCATTCATGTCTCTCTTTCTCCTTCTCTTCCAATTGTAATTCTTTATCTTTCTCCCTCTCCTGTCTCTCTTTATCTCCTCTTTCTCAAATTGTAATTGTTTATCTTTTTCCCTCTCCTGTCTCTCTCTCTCTCCTTCTCTTCAAATTGCAATTGCAATTGCAATTGTTTCTCTTCAAATTGCAACTGCAATTGTTTCTCTCTCTCTTCTTTCTGAAGCTCGAGCTTCCTTAACTCCAAATCCATCTTGTATTTCATTTTTAATTCCATTACTTGTAAGTCAGAGTCTGACACCGACTTACTGACCGAGGCCAAAACACTTTTATCAAGAACATTCTTCTCTACCAAATATTGAATCAGAATATTTTTAATTTCTTGTTTCGTTAAGGAAGAATTTTGCTTCAGAAAGATCGTACTTTCTGGCAAGTTCAAGCAACTCATCTTTTTTCAGACTATCCAACTGCTCCTGAGTTGGACTAGAAAGAAATGTTTCCACTTTTGATGACATTGTGAATAAAAGCCTGTTGGTTTCACTAAAGATTTCAAACAAAATGTAAAATAGTACTTGGGATTTAAAAACAAGGGGAATTTAAATTTCAAAAAACAATATTCTGAAATATTTAGCCAAAATTCATATATCCCAAGACGGGAACCCCATTTTTCTCCTGTTAAGTGTAGGCTCGTACAAAAAAAAAAAGAGAAATGAGTTAAGTCAGCAAGCTTTGTATATTTTAACAAAATAATTTATTTCCCTAGAAAACAATGTAAAAATTGGAAATAGGACTTACGGTTTGTGAATATAATCCAAAATTTAATCCTATGACTGAAAAATACAAGTCCTATCACTATACAGTTCTAATAGAATCCGGGTTTGAAGCTCGATGAAATTCCAATATGAAGGCGATGACGTCAGATGAGGTCGTTGTACTGATGGTAACAGATCCTCGATTGAATCACAGTTTATAATGTTTACGTTAAACTCCAGAATAAATTTCCACTGAATTTCTTTCTCCCAGAGCTTTTATAAATATAAAGCACTTGTTTAGTTTTCTAGAGAATAAATTATTAAATTCCAAAACAAATGAACTTCAAAAACAATCTATCTTTAATAATAGTAATAATAATGAGGACTTTGTATCGCGCCTAATCTTTAGAAGCTCTAAGCGCTTTACAACATTTGACAACACTTAAAAAACAAATATAATGATATGATTACAAAAATAAAAGCCAAAAACCACGGAATTAGAAAACAGAAAACATGCTGTAAATATTTAAGGTAAGGAAACATTATTAGGTCTTTTAAGTCTGTTCTTGCAGTTGAAATAGGTGAGTTTTAAGAGCACTTTTTAACTAGATCACTGTGTCTTTGTGTCTAAGTGCAGTGGGCAATTCGTTCCACGTTGCTGGGCCCTGGTATGCAAAAGAGCGTTGTCCATATGATTTCATTTTCATAGTGGGAATAATGAGAATACGAGTGTCAGAAGAGGAGCGTAAGTATCTTGCTGGTGTGTACACATGGGTGAGGTCAAATAGGTATGTTGGATTGGAGCCCGTCAGAGAAACGTAGCACAGAGAACAAATTTTGTGTTTAATTCTAGATCGTATGGATAGTCAGTATAGGGTACAGAGCAGGGAAGAGGCGTGCTCTGATCGTGGTACTCTAAGGATGATCCGAGAAGCTGTGTTTTGAACTTTTCAAAGTTTCTGGAGTAGATATTGAGACGAACCAGACAGAATTGAGTTACAATAGTCCAGTCTTGAAAGTACTAAGGAACACACAAGTATTTTAGTGGCATCAACTGAAAGATACTTGCGAATGGAGCTGATTCGTCTCAGCTCAAGATATGCAGCCTTGCATATGTTCATGACATGTTGATGCAATGAGAGAGTACTGTCAAGAGTAACACCTAGGTTTCGTACTGACTGTGTGAATTTAATGTTAGTGTTGCTGATATTTATTGTCTGAGGTAAAGAATGTGAATGAGAAAGTCTTTGTGTTGTAATCAGAATGGCTTCAGTTTTATCATCATTCATCTGCAGCTTGTTACTTGTCATCCATGATTTCACATCGGAAATGCACCTCTCTACTCCTTGGATGGTAGCTTCAACTTCAGTTGGATGGCTAGATTTGTATATTTGGGTGTCATCAGCATGCAGTTGGTGAGACACTGGATGATGATCTATGACACTTGAGAGTGGATGAGTGAATAGAATGAAGAGAGCAGGTCCATGAACAGACCCCTGTGGAACACCACAGCATAGATCAACTGGGCTGGAGTGTTTTCCATCTGCGGACACAATTTGTGTCCTGTTGACCAAGTTGGACTTGAACCATAGTAAGGCCGTATCATGAATGCCAAATACATTCTGGAGACGGTGAAGTAATATATCATGGTCTATAGTGTCAAATGCTGCAGACATATCAAGGAGAGTGAGGACTGTAATCTTTCCGCTATCCAAAGCAGAGAGAAGGTCATTGACTACTTTCAGAAGAGTAGTTTCAGTACTGTGGCAAGGGCGATATGCAGACTGTACATTGCTAAAAAGACTGTTTGAATTCAGGTGAGATACAAGTTGGGATAGAACAACTTTATCTAAGATTTTTAACATGAATGGGAGATTAGAAACTGGGCGGTAGTTCTTTAAATCATTATGGTCGAGTGTTGGTTTCTTCAGCAGAGGCTTTACAATGGCAGTTTTGTAAAATGATGGGAATTCCCCAGATGAAAGAGAGGTATTAATAAAATCAGTTAGTGAAGGCAATATTGGATCTAAGCACTCAAACAGCAGTGACGGTTCAAGTTCACATGACTTTGGTGCACTCTTCATCAGTTGGTTGTTGGGGCATGTTTGTCAAGCAATGAACGCAGGCAGTTATCGAGTTGTTCTTCTGTAGGAGGTAAGCTGGTTGTTAGGTTTGGATGTCATGCATTAGTTGGGTTCTGTTTATCATACGGATGTTTCTCTTAGTAGCGAATAAAGGTGGAGGGTTAGGGACTGATACGCCAAGATGGCATATAATGCAGAGGTGATCTGATGAAAGTTCGTGGGACACCTGGGAGGACTGTAGAATATTATCATCAGGTCTGTAAAGAATCCAGTCTAAAATGTGACCATGTTTATGGGTGGGTCAGCTAACTGACTGTTTGACGTTGAAAACGTGAATGGAATCTAGGAGTTTTGATGTGCATGGGTTTCCAGGACAGTCAAAGTGAAAGTTGAAATCTCCAAGAATAATCAGGTTGCCACCTATCGAATTTCCATACTCCAGGAGATTCGGAAACTGCTCCAAAAAGAGAGACTCTGTCAGCTTGTTTTTTCTACTAGGAGGAGGGCGGTAGAGGCAGAAAAAATGGGCTGACCTTTGTTCCAGTGTGAGTGTAGTTTGGGCTAGTTCAAACGATGTGTGGTAGAAATTGAAGGTTATAGTGTAGTTAAGACGGTTGATCATGGAGTTCTTTGCGATGACAGCAATTCCACCGAGAGTGGCGGGGGAACGACTTGATGGAATAACCAGTGGGTGTTAGATCCGCGCACTTGGGTTCATCGCCTGATGTTTTTAGCCATCTTTTTGTCAAGAAAAAGACGTCGATATTCTGATCGTTGATAAAATTAACAATTTCTGTGCGCTTTTCCGGTGGTCCTAATGATTGGGCATTGAATAATGCGATGCGCAGTGGTATCTCTTCGATAGTTGACACAAAGCTTGACGATTTTAATTGGGATTTGAATTATGTTGTCTAAATTAACGGCCGAATTTTTAAATTTCTGTGCCGGAAAGGGCGAAATGGAGATAACTGGAATTCTTCTTCCTGTTCTACGCAGGCCAGCTTTGAAACAACGCTTCTTTTTTCGCTTCCGTTTACAGTTATGGAATGCTGAATGTAGTCCCAGGTCGTTTAGTCTAGTGCACAATGTAGTGTGGAGAACCAAGGAGTGGTCATTTAACGCAATTAATGAGGGCCCATCATAGCATAAACGGGTGGACTGGAAAGTATCACGTGATGGCGGTTTGTCCAAGAACAAAGGAAGTTGTAGCAGTGGAGCAAGACAGCTGAGAAAAAGTCTAATTTTTCTCGTTTCCAAAACAAGAAAATAAAGAAACACATTCGAATTGAACAGCCAATGCATGATGAACACAATAACGCAGACGAAGACAGACAACAAGCACATATATCATGAAAAACGGCACAAAAATCCGGCACAGCTGCCTCAAGCCGGTTAAGCGATAGCGGCCATCTTGAAATTTAGTCAAATATTTTAACAATATAAACACCTTCTACCTTCAAGGTGTGGACATACGACTGACTAAATCTACTAGAGAGCGTCTGTTTAGAGCCGCGATTTTAGATCACATGGTGCTTCACGTGAGAGGCTACGTGATTTACTAATTTGAACAGCGTAATACAAAAAAA
>JAECUM010025306.1:0-21932 GCA_016617855.1 Megalonaias nervosa | reverse complement strand
ATGTATGTGTGTGTGTGTGTGTGTGTCTGTCTGTCTATGTATGTATGTGTGTGCTAAAATGCCTGTAAAATTATTCGAAATAAAATAAACCTAAAGAAGACAAGGACTTTATTGATTAGTGAGATCAATGAAAGAACAATAGTAAAGTAATAGGAGACAAGGTTTAAACGAAGAGGCTGAAAGAAAGAATTGCAGCCAGGAAAAGTCGTACGAGCTCAGGAAAGAGCCACATAGTATTTCTTTCGAAAGCAAAACCTAATGAAGAGAAAGGTAAAACACTTATCAAATCCAGTTCGGAATATACAACAGGCTATTACATTTAGGGCATAGACCCAATACTCAAACAAAACGTTCAAGACATTGCTATGAGAGCAGAAGAAAGAGCTAACATCCAAAGCATTAATTGAATCAACTGCGATCAGGTAATTACCAATATAAAACATTCTCACAGAAACAATTATAAAATAAGTAATAACGATAGATTATGCAACCTAGGTATCAAAATATGTTCAAGATTTTTCTATTAAGCTTCTTTACTTCTGAGATATATTGCTCAGTTTTAAAATACCTACTAATCGTATGAACCAGAACTTCAAAATTCAAAGGTGATTTCGAAATTGTTTAGTGTTTAATATAACAGCTTTATGGAGATTTATTAATATTGACATCGTCCTCCTACAGCTGTTCTAACTTAGTCTGTGATATGTGTATCTGTTAAATATTACAGCTTTGTGAAGATTTATTAATATTAACATCGTCCTCCTACAGCTGTTCTAACTCAATCTGTGATATGTCTATCTATTAAATATTACAGCTTTGTAAAGATTTATTACTATTAACATCGTCCTCCTACAGCTGTTCTAACTCAATCTGTGATATGTCTATCTACACAATAAATGTACAATGTTTCCTAACTATATTGTTTGTATAAAAATTAATTACTACACAACAGTTTTAATTGAAAATCTCGCACTTTCATATCATCAATAAGAGAGCGAAACAAATAGTACTTACTTTTTTTATCTCAATGTGTAATAGCAAACTCACTATTCAAGTTATTTTGAAAGTATGATACAAGTATTTGCGATCTTTCATCCTCATCAAAAAGAGACCCAAGTAACTTGCAGCTTTGATATTTTTAAGCGTCCCCTTTCCCTTTTAATTAAACATTTCAAATTTAGAGCCATCTGCATTACTACTGACATGTAATCTACTGATTTTTGAATTCTTAATATTAATAGAGAAATTGGCACATGCACCTATATCTGTAATATTACGGATGGAGTGTTTTTTCACAGGAATCTTTTATTTAAGTTTTGGGCGATCCTAATAGATTTTCATCATTGCACACTAGTAAATGTAAAGCAAGTTCATGTTTAATGGATTTTCTCAAACTCTATATCTTTAATGATTTAATAAAATATATAATATTACTATTCACAAGCTTCCATTTTTATAATCTTGATAAATCATCTTTTCCCACGATCCGAACCTGAAGTTTTCAAGTGTTTCGTTGAGAACGTATAGTGAATGAGGTAAATATTGAAATATATAATATGCGTTTAGATAAAGTTACGTTTGGTAATTTTCAATGGAGAATAACCGGTCTCCTTTTCTGGTCTTTTAGAGTTGATTAGATCTTATTATTCTATAGGTTATCCTAAATCCCGAAATAATATGCTTGACTTTAAAAGAAACATATTACGTCGAAACTTTTAACGTACCTTTCACCTCAGATGGGTTGCAATTAACATTCAAAGATGTTTCAACCAAGAACAATCCACAGTACACCATAATATTTTAAAGACGTTGACTTAACTGTAGGTCGACCTACGCGTGTCCCAGTTCTTGTGCTGCAGTGGTGGGGTCTTAAAATAGTATGCCACACGGACGATCTCAACTCTGCGACCAGTGTCACATACACTCGCTTTGCGGGAAAGACCTGAGCGGAAATAAAGAAAAACGACTAGATATCATGATGACATTCCTCAAGGATAACATTAATAATTATCAGTTGTTATGATCTTGTTCGGCGAAATTCACCCATTTATATTAAACCGAGCATGAACAAAAATATCGGACTATTAAGTTATATAGTCGTTAAAATAAATGTAAATATGAAACACTAAAATTAGATGTTACAAAAACAAAACACATAAGACATAGGGTCAAACGATTTTATGTAGTCGTCATTTCCTCAAAGTGTACAAGATTTATCTGTCAGTACATATTCATAAATATTATTTATTGAGATGACATAAAACACAAGGCATCACAAAGTGAAGTCGATACAATTTTTAGCAAATATACTGAGCAAATAGTAATGAAATGTGTTCATTTTCGTGTGTTCCATGTGCGACAAGAAGGAGGATACGATAGGAATGGAAAGAAGTATCCGATTTTTGTTTCAAATCCATAGATTGAAAAGATATGTCCGATTAATTTTAAAAATTCGAATCGATGGTATGGGGTACTAAAGTTGCCATGATGGATATACTTGTCAACACAATACGTTGAATCTGCTCAGTGCTACATTGTGATCAGTTAGAATGTATGAATAACGGCAGATGACAAAACGGAAACCTATCTTACTAGGCCTCTTCGGTAACCAAAACAGGTAATATTTGGAGACGTGTTTTCCTTTAATGTTTTTGTTGAACATATCAAGCAACACAGATACAATAAAATTTCCTTGTGAATTTATCAGGTAGTATGTTAGGCTATTACTATACATGTTGTCTATAATCTGACATATAAAAACCATTAAAATAATGACAAATGGTACTTTGTGGAGAAGGACAGATGTAGCTGTAAACCAGCATGAGCTTCAAAATTATAACCGATAAAATCAGCAGGATGAGAAAGACTCAAGACCAAATAAGTTGGTACCACACAGAGTATACCATAACCTATTAATATACATTGACACCAGATTACGAAATCCGTCCCTCTCTTGCATAAAACTTATAATAAAAGTTTTATGGCAGATTCATCTCTGCTCAAGAGAGAGACAGACAGACAGACAGACAGAAACAGAGACAGAGGGAGACAGGGAAAAGAGAGAGATGCAAAAGAGTACGTACCGACAATATCAGTCTTATCAAGGGTACCTTGATACACCACATGCCTAATAATACAAACAGTAGTTGTACAATGTGTTACTTTATGGACAGCCAAGACTATTTATTCAGAGTGATTTATTAAAGACACTTACTGGGGATCCATGGTGAGAAATTGAATATTTTCCATTAAAAAAGAAGTTAAGTGTTATGAAGCCTGGGAGTAGGCTCGGAAGATCTCATTCCCACTCCACACCGAAACCCATCCCCAACTCCACAACAAAATAATAATAATATATAATGAAACAAGGCTTCCCGATATGACAAACTTATTACACGTGAAATCAGCTTGATATCCTTATGTCTGATACCAAGGCAAAGTACTTGATAACAAAGGATTCTGAGAAGCTCCTGTTTAACGTAATACTTTCATTGCGACAGGTTTAGCAGAATCAGCAATAAGTGATATAGAACCTTTCGAGATGAATGGTTAATAATTCTCCAAACGAATATCAGACTGGGATTTGAGTGACAAACCAATTTATTACTTTCAATACAATAAGTTGACCTTGACCTCTTTGAAATATGAGCTTTTTGGAATAGCTCTGCCTTTATTCTGATGCTTGATTTTAAGCCTGCGGCAATCAACAATAAACTTTAACAAAGAAACCATTTCAATACAATACCATCCCATTGGAGTGTTAGAAATATGAGCTTTTGTCTTTATGTATTACTTAATTTTAAACCTGCCCTTAAATAACGTGCACATTCTTTCACAGTTATTACACGTAGGAAGAGAGGACTATTTGTGATGGGCTTATCACATGTTTATACAAGTTGCGCCGGTGTGAGATATGGAAGTCCCTGTACTAGACTTTGAGGATCAACGTTTCAAAACATTGTTAAGAAGAAATGTTGCAAAATGAAACTCGTGAGTCAATGAATAAGAGACAGACAGCAATTTACAAAAATTTCAAGATTTGGTTCATCAAGGCAGATCTTTGACATCACCTCGCTATGGATGCAAATCTTGTACTCGTCAATTAATACCAGGTATCTGAGGTTTTCGTAATATTTAGCAACCTTTTTGGATGCGCAACACGTATCCCATACTTGATTTACCATTGCAAATTCGACATGGGCTTGTCATGTTTCTTTATACAATTTCTAAATTGTTCTCGATGTACCTCAGGTACCAACTCATAAACTTGAATATAATTTCCTTGTCCACATCATAATGAGTGCTCTGTTGTCCCAACAATGAAGTTCGAACTTTTTCAATAAGTACACTTTGTAATGGCAAAGTCCACAGCTCTCTTGGCCAAATAAAGTTTTCGGCAGTTTTTCTTCAAAACGAGGAATGCATTTATTTACTTCGTTTTCTTGACAAGACGAGTACTACCCTAATTTCTAATGGTAACATCAAGGCCTGAACTTGTGTGCAAAATGTGCAAAAGTGGTGGGGAGATTTATCCGTCTGCCAGTTCCAATTATTTGAATCTATATTCCGTTTCTCTTTCCTCTCTCTGTATCCGCATTTGCTTCTCTCCTCTCTTCATTTCTATTTGCATGTCACTTTCTTATATTTCTACCTGCCTGTCTCTCTCCTCTGATTTTCCTGCCTCTCTATATTTGCATTTAACTCTCCTTTTCCTCTCTCTGCGCTGCGTTTGTATTTCCCTCTCTCTAAGCAGCTGCATTTGATACTCCACTTTCTTTTTCTGAATGTTCATTTCTATCATTTCTGCAGCTAAAGCTTTATTATTCTTATTTCCATCTGAGATTTTACACCTTATTCCTCTCATTTGAATGGCACCAGATACAGACTTACCAAATTTACATAAAGAGCAGTTATCCAAAATGTCTTTTCAAAGTCAATATTGAAAGAAAACAGACTTTATCGCCTGGATTTTTAAAGACGTTTTCATTACAGAACGGACATAATATTTGCCAAGCTCAGGCAAATTGTCTTTTGCCACAGACTCTATCCTTTCTTGGGTAGGACTTAAAACAATTTTTACCTCACTATATAACATTCTGTAAGCTTGTTGAATAATAAATATATTTAACAGGCACTATGAAAATTCAATTGATGCTTTAAAGACAAATGATAATATACCTGAAAAATTCAGACCCCGATGGTCCTTCAATTTCATTTAGGACTCAAGCTCTTATACTATGTAACAGAAAGGAAGTGAAACCAAAAAATGTGAGTAAAATTTAGGAAGCATTTTATTTCTCTCAGTTACAATGAGACATTTAGAAGACACTTACAGTATTGTTTATTAAATCCCAACTAATCCTAAAGGTTTTATAGCAAGACCAAACTTATGCAACGTTCACAATGAATTCCAAGAGTCTAGAAGGTGTTGATATACGACAATAATATAACTTAGACGAAATATGAAGCCTATGGATATGTATTTTTATGTCAGTATTGAACCCAGATGTATTAAGCTTCCTGAACTAAGAGCACATCAATTGTCAGACACCTCGACAGTTTGCGCTATAGCGTGGATAAAAGATCAATGTCTAAACCTTATCACATGAAGAGTCACAAAAACATTAGAGCAGATTTGCAATTTTTGTTCATTGGTTGGTTTTAAAAGGCTCTTTGGTAATGCATTTGGCTATATCGTGGCGAGGTAATATGAGCCAAGTCTCTTTCCCAAGGACACGCTGAGGCAGCCGAACTAGTTTGGCCTGGAAAGAAATATTATATTTCCCAAGATCGTTTAGCTTGATTCACCTCCACTGTAACCTTGCCTTTGCAATTATTATTACCTTATTAAATTATAAATAATGAAAGACGAAGAGTGGATTAAACAGAAATTAAAACAAGTTCAAGGAACATACTGCGATAACGATTAACTCCAATATAATCTCTATCATAAGATTTAGCTGTACAGAAGGAACTGCCTATAACTTCTGTGTAAGCAGCCATAATTGCAGTGAGAAAGAATATAAACATGTATGCGTGATGTGTATTTAACCATACTTTTTGTGAAAGTGATTGCTGCTGGCATATAAATGTGTTAAATGCAAAAGATATTTGAGGAGCCTGTTAAATCGATGAAGGTACATTGAATGAAGTTTTAATGGTTTGGAAATTTTAAGTCTTTCTGACCGTTGATCGGAAGAAAAAAATATTGGTCAAAATAATTAGAACTTAAACTAATCCAGCTTCCACCCTCCCCGTACAAACACAATTGTTTTCCATGTACGTTTTACCTTGACAAGTTGTACGATCTTGTTATCTAAGTATTTTAGATAGAAATTGAATAAAATAAGGAATCTGGGATAAACTTCTTACATACTGTAGGTACATTGCAATTGTAAATAGCACTATGCGTGCGTGGGTTTGAGTCTCAACTCGACCAATGTAGGTATGCCAGAAAACCTGGCAGTAGCTTTCCGTGGGTGAATGGTTCTTTATATGGTCTTCTTGGATACTTCCTGCTTCAAAATATACTGTCGCAAGGTATAGACAATATTGTGCTACTCCGAGCTTATTGTATGCGTATTAGTACGTAATCTTTGCATCCTGCACGTGTTTGGATACATCCTGCTTAAATACCCTTACCTCGTGAAGAGAATTACTTGGTCGTAGGGTGGGAATTGTTTCGATACGATGTTGATGTCCCAGTATTTAAGATCACGGAAATATTTCCTTCCGTCAATCATCGTTTGTCCTTTATATACCCCCACTTTACACTCCTTGTGTGAAAAGTATAGCTCCCACTATAAACAAAAGAGGAAACAAACAAATACAGAAATGATCTGGTAACAGCGGAAATTTTTTTCTATATCAGCAAAAATGGAAACAATTGAAAACGATGTAGTAGTTATTTCGATTTAGTTCTTTAATTTTATACTGAATGCGCACGAGATAAGCTATACAAATAGCAGCAGGCAAGGTGAACAGACCACTTTGTACGAGATCTTATTTTACAAAAATAAATGTTCCTACAGAGGCTGAAAAATAAGGTCAATAACGCTAAACCGAACCCCCTAACTTTTATTATTACCGTATAGTTTGAAAAACGGATAATAAATCGTTTGGGTTAGCTCATTTTTGTTATTTTATTTTTGACTTTTTGTTTTTTCTGTTATAGTGCGTTTAGTTTACTCGGCGGGTCACTCAGTTTTTGTCGGCCACCTTGCCTGCTGCTGTAAATTAAACAATTATTATAAATATTATTAATATGGTCGTTATTGGAGAACCTCATTCAGCTAGATTAGCAAGAGAGCGACTAGAAGCAATTAGAAAATATTTACCTGTTCGTGATGCTGTCAAACGACAATTACAAGAACGACAAGAATCTCATGTTGAAATTGAAGAGGATACAAAACAATTATTTAAACCTATTACAGAGACAACTAAACCTCTTCTTCCTGTTTTAGAGAAAACTGCTGAAGCAACTGGAAAAATAGCAGAGAGAACAAAACAGACAAAAAGAATTTTACGTGGACTTCCAGCTGAAATTGCTGCTGCTCAGCCACCGAGAGATATACCAGAATTAATTGAAGATGATTTGAATGTTCTCTTTAAGGAACCGGAAAAACATGAAAAATTAAAAAGAAAATATGAAAAAAAGCCAGTAACTAAACTTTCCACACGGGGTCATATTTACGTTAATTATAATCCTATTGGAGTCGCTGCTACAGGATATGCTTATCGTGATCTTTTTTTAGATCCGAATACTCCTGATATTTCAAGAAATAAATGGGTTTCTTTTATATTTAAAAACGTTAACAAAATAACCAAAATTACCCGTAAACATCAAAATAATTTTAAAAAATTTGAGGATGATGTTAAAGAATATGAAAGGTACTTTATTAGTAAAGGTTACGATGATGTTGAACAGAGAAGAATATTGGAACAAGAATTAAAAGAAATAGAAGAAGAAAGAGAAGAAAGAGAAAGATTTTATGAAGAACAACAATCACCATCGCCACCACGTGTACAAACTCCATCACCACCACGCTCACCACCACTACCACAACAACCATCATTATCATTACCACCACCATTAAGATCATCACCACCAATGACAAGGGCAGCAGCAAAAAAAACACAAGAAAAAGAAGGATCAAAATATTGGTCGCCAGCCTCACAGAAAATTCTTGAAGAACAACGATCATCACCACAAATACAACGACCACCACCAATATCAATGTTAACTAAACCGAGCTTCGGAAGACCAGGGGGAATGTCTTCTCTTAGTCGGGAGACAACTGAACGTTATGAAGAGCGTAGAAAGAGAGAAAAAAGAGAAAAACTAAAATTCATTGAAGAATTACTTGATAAATCTGATAAGGAAGAATTAATTATACATCTGGATGAAGTGAGAAAATATAAACAGTATCTGATGGAACGATTATCAAATGAGAAACGTAAGATTCCTAGAGAAGATTTACAAAAAAGAATAACAGAATTTGAAGAATATGAAGAAAAACTGAATTCAGGTTTAGAAAAACTTTCTACTGGAAGTGGTCTCTCTACTGGAGGTGATTTTACTCTATGTCCAAATAACGTTATCTCTGACGTTGAACGACTAGAAATCCTCATCGGAGGAAAACGAGCTGGTAATAATTCTCCAGAAGTAATTAATGAGGCGGCTGATATTTGCAGACGGTTATTTACTGGCGGTATCATGGACGTTGATGTTTATCAGTCTCTTATTAATGAAATTGCCGATGATTACTACAGTGACTAAGTACGTAATTAAATATAATTACTATAATAAAATGATCGTACATAGTACTCAACGTGGACCAACCATGGTCAGGGTAATAAATTCACGATTACCAGTATACAAAACAATCTACGGAGATGGACTAGGTGATGTTGTTCAGGGTCTATTTAGAAGGATAGCCCCAAAAGCAATACCGATCGCAAAACAACTGGGAATGAAAGCTATTGATGTTGTTCGTGAAAAAGGTATTGGTGCTATGGGTAATCTCTCTGGTAAAGCATTTTCAGCGATCAAAGATAGGTTAGCACGATTAATACGACGAAAACCTCAACCTGTAAAATTACCTAGTACTGAAGTAATGCCTGCAAATGTCAGTAAAATAATAAATCAAGCTGCGAATCAAAAGCTAGCGGAGTTGGCTGATGTACCATTATCAGAAAAAGAAAAAAAATATAACCGCTAGTCTGATAGCAGGAAGTGGTCTCACTTCCCGAAGTGGTCTTCGTTTTAGACGATAATAATTATAATAAAGATGTTCAAGCGCATATCTGATCCAGCATTCGACATGGACGCACCAGTACTTAAAGATGAGTCTGTGCGTGATTATCAATATTATTCTTATGACGCTCGAATTCCAGATCAGCGTGGACAAATTGAACTGCAAGTTCAGGATACAAGTAGATATTTCTTACCCGCTGAGGCGTTTATTGAAGTAGAAGGTAAAATTTTTAAAGCGGATAATACTGAATACGATAATAATGTTGCTTTTGGTTTTGTTATAATGGTATTATGGCGTTATTTGACAGCGCCACTTATATGATTGATGGTAAAAATATTGAATCAATTCAGAAGGACGTTGATGTTGCTACAACAATATTGGGTCTAGCACGATATAGCGACGATTATTCAAGATCAGCTGTTCCATCAATGATGTTTTCAAAGGACACTTCTGATCACCCGGATCATAAAAATGTAACTACAGGTAATGTAAGAAATGCTGCAGGAACCGCAGAAACTCCCGCAGTAATATCAATGAACGCAAATTTTAACTTAGGATTTGCATCACGTAAAATAATGTTGAAAGATAGAATGTTTTCATGTGCAATTCCACTTTCACATATATTTGGATTTTGTAGAAATGTCAGAAAAGTTATTTTCGGAGCTAAACATACTGTTGTACTCGTACGAAAGGCTACAGACGATGATGCAATATGGCACCCCGCTGGTGTTGATCCTGCTGCAACTGCTGCACTTCATGGTAAAGTAGTATTAACCAAACTTTCATTATGGATGCCAGTGATGACTCCAACAATATCTGAAGAAGAACGTCTACTTGCTTTTATGAATCAAGGTGGTAAATCAGCGTTGTCATGGTTAACAATGACCACAGATGCTGTTCAGAGTGCAATTAATGGTTTATTTACATGGCAAATAGCTTCTCAACAGGGAATAGCCGCACCACGACATATATTTATTGCGCTTCAGGATAATACACGTGTAGGTAATCAGATAAAAAGTTTAATGATATTTGACAGTCTTGGTGTTTCTGAAGTTTCTTTAACAATAAATGGACATCAAGAACCATCCGAGGATATATTACTGAATTTCGATCAAAATCATGTAGCACGTGCATATCATCGTCTAATGACGTTCATGGGCCGTGATCAAAATATTGATACTGGTTTACAAATATCACAATTGGATTTTACAACCTTATATCCGATTTATTACTTTTCGCGCGAACATTTAGATTTAACCAGACAGTCAGTAGTTGATATACATTTTCGAGCTCGTGTTAACAGAAATATTGTAGATATTCCTAATTACAGGGCAATTGCTGTCATACTCAGCGATAAATCAATGTTACTTGAAGGTGCTGGTGGACGAATGCGAGTAGTTGATGCTCCAGTAGAAAACATGTAATTAAATCGTTTATGAATATTATAATGTCGTATAATCACGTTAGTGTTAGTCTGACTCCTGGTCAGATTAAAAGGATACAATCAGCATCAAAAAAATAACTGTGGATTAAAAATATTGCTAAAGAAAGATCAGATGAGCGGTTCAAATAAATTATCTCTTACAGAACGTCAGCTAGGGCATTTCGATGAAGCCAAAAAATCAAATAAAGGTATAAAACTTAATCTTTCTGCGGGTGCCATTAAAGATATAATTAAGACGGGTGGTATATTTCCACTTCTTGCCGCGTTACCAGCAATAATAGCCGCTGCAGCCCCAGCTGTTGCAAAAGCAGCTGCGCTAGGTGCTGTTGGAACTGCTGCTGGAATGGCATTAAAGAAAGCAACAGGAAAGGGAATCAAAAAAAAGGGAAGGGATCTAAGATTACCAGGGACTCCACATTCATGGTACGGAAAAGGCCTAAGATTACCAGGGACAGTTTACTGATATCTCCTATGTCCAATTTTGACTTACTAGATGCTGCTAAAAAATTAAAAATAAAAAATTTTAGAGGAGTTTTTATGCGCGATCAATTACCGAAACAACCAAATAACATTGAAACAGGTATTATTAATCTCGATGAAAATTTTGGTCCAGGCACGCATTGGGTCGCTTATGCAATTGATCCACGTGGAATTATTTATTTTGATTCATATGGACTAGCTCCACCAAAAGAATTCTTAAAGTATATTAGCTGCTATCAAAGTACTCCAATATGGTATTCAACGTTACCAACACAAACTTTAACTGATCCACCAATATGTGGTCGAGAAGTACTTAACGTACTTGATGCTATATCAAAATCAACAAAACCACCTCACAAAGTTGTACATGAATATACTACGACGTCACATTTAAACAGATATTAGTAAATATAATGGTGGATATTTATGGAAGATCTTCTCGTGGTAAAGGTCATCAGCAAGTTGATTTATCTAAATACTCAACTCTCGATCAGCTCAGAAATGAAATTGACGATTTATTAAACATAACCAGTGTGGATCAAAATGAAGTAGTCGTTTTTCAGGATAAAGAAGGACGATTAAAAACTAGTAATATACAACTTCCAGATGTACTTATACGAGTTCCTAATGCGGTTGTTAATAATATAGTTACTTTTACTGATCAGGGTAAAATACAAGATTCCGGTACGTCAGTCAACGATTATATTAAGAAAGCTGGTGATTCATTTACAGGTGCAATTATTATGAATCAAAATAAAATTACAGGTCTTGGAAATCCAACCGAAGTTGCAGACGCCGCAACAAAGAAATATGTCGACGATCAAGAATCTAAGTACGTATTGGCCAACGGCGGTATAATGCGTGCATTTCTTAATATGAATAATAATGGTATTAACAATCTTAGAACACCAGAATATGATTTTGATGCTGCAACGAAAAAGTATGTTGATGATAAGGAAATTCCTATAACAACTTCGCTAGCTACAATTAATGATGGAATTGCTTCATTTAAAACTGATTATGTTAATCACGTACAAACTTTTTTAAATTTTCGTAGAAATGTAAACAAAACCATTAAAGTTTTTTTGGGGAACAACCAACCGTTGAAATAAAACTAGCTGACATTAACACGAAACTCAACGACATTGTCAGTGGAATACCTACTATTGTTCAAAAAACTAATCTGATTAAAATTCCACACGGACAAATTAAAAATATCGTATATACAGTAGCATCAGGATCATCAACATGGACACCACAAAATAACACACTTGAACATACCGCGGAAGTAACTGGGTTATACAGGTTATCTATATACGGTTCGGAAATTAATGTTGCCACTTCATTATCACCGAATGAATATCATAATCCTCTATTGGTGATGCTAACCAAGAATATGAAAGAAATCTTTACGCTGATATCAACAGAAATGCCTCCGAGACGTTACTGGTGGTGCCTAGAATTCGTAACTGAAACTTAATTAAATGACGTTGTTAGTATAATGGATCAACCTCAGTCTCGCATCGACGTTCAACGTTACAGATGCAATCAGGTATGTGAGCGTCTCACTAAACTAAATAATTTTATATACTATTATAACACCAAAATAAAAAATACAAAAGACGTATAGTTGTCATCGATGTAGTTGTTTACTCGGTTTCTGCTGTTATTACTGGAACAGGATTATTATTATCAATGTTGACGATGACAGCACCTACTATTATAACCATTATTGTTTCAGCATCAACGACTATTGCTGGTGTTCTCGGTATTATAGCCAAAAAGATAGATACTTGTACAAATTCTAAATTACACGATTATATGATTAAATTACATACAGTGGCAGATGCATTTTCTAAATTATCTTTGTACGTTTCTTCGTGTGTCAGTGATGGTGAAATATCCGATACTGAATTTGCGATGATGATGAAAACCTATGATGACGCTTTTAAGGTGATCGCTAATGATTTTAATGAATTAAATAATAATCATAATAATAATGACAGACAGGGAGTTACTTCAGCAGATCGTTACTAATACAACTCCGTCAAAAACTACTATGATATCGTTAAGTTCGACCACTCCTGAGTTTAGTGTCAATTTTCCAACATCAATTCCTGCAAAAGAGATAGCATTAGCACAGTTACGGGTTTATTATAGCTGGCCAAATATTAGATCAAAACCATTTGGTGGACTACAGCCAAATAATTCATTAGTATTTGCTAATAAGAATAAGCCTGATGGAACTCCTGATTGGCAAGTAGTTGCTATTCCAACGGGCAGTTATCAAATAGAGCAGATTAATGATGAGTTCCAACGCAGAATTAAATCTATTACAGGAAAAGAATCAAAAATAGCAATTACTGTCTACGAACCAACACTATCTGCGGTTATTGAAATAAATTCCCCTGATTATGCCGTAGATATTTATTAAAGTTCGATTAGATCAGTATTAGGATGGCCTGAAGATCCACCGGTTTATCAAGGACCACCAGAACCCCAGAGATCTGATTTTGTCATAGATGTTAAAAAATTTATAAAACCTCCAGAATATCGAACAGAAAAAAATGCTTATCCATGGCGACGATATTTTGGTGATGGAGTTATACATTATATAGATAAAACAGAAACCCATTTTACAAAAATAGTTGATGGTAAAAAAGGTAAAATAATAGTACTTGATGTTGATGAAATAAATTCATATGCTAGTACAATTAAGACTGAACACGGACGTATACTTAATTATCTAAGAAATTTATTTTCCAGCATTAGCACTTCCTACAACGATGACTTAAAAAATCAAATAATTGAAACAATACAACATTTGAATCAAGTTGCTTCAGACCTAGAGTTCATGAATGATATTATTGTTAACAGAGAAAAAAGATTAGTGAACATAGCAGCAGATAAACGCTATAGAGGGTTGTATATAGTTAATGAAGACGGTCCATCTCAGGGTGTTAGACTAAATCTTCTGTTCACAACAGTATTTCTAAAACATTTCGGAATTACGCGAGAACAACTATCAACATTTATAATTCCTGGATTTAACTCTGAAGAGCTAAAGAAGTCAGTTAATGATCTTATTGATGAACACTTTAAACGAATATGTGATTCATGGAAAAAATTAATACCTACACCAACTATTCTAAGACATAATAATGATCCACATGGTGGAGGTCGCCATATCTCACCTGATATTGTTAACATAACATCAACGATCGCGGTCAATCTAGTATGTGGCGTAATTGATGACAGTTATCAAGTAGATCTTTCAAAATCTAACCAGGTCCAACAAGGGTATATACTATATTCATTTAGCCCTAAAGACCCGCCCGGTTGGTTAATTGTGTCTGAACCAATTAACCCAATTTATTTACGAGTTCATAATCCATTTCTGACAAGAATAAATTTCAAACTCACCGACCAGGCAGGAAACATTTTGGATCTAAGACAAGAGTCTCTTAATATTAATTTGTATATACGCTCATAGAACGTCTGATTAAATAATCAGGGGCTGATTAGTAAATACATGAATAATATACAATTTCTATGATTAAAGCAATTGTATATATAATAAAGCGAGATAACTCGGCTATCTCTCTCTGCGGAGTAAATTAAACGATTATTTCCCTTACTACTACGTTCGATTTACAGACAACAAATACTTCTTGTTTTTCGTTAATTATTTAGTGACTTATTTCTTTTTCTGTAGGTGATTAGCTGTTAGTAAAGCATCAATTTGTAACAGAGAGGAATATTGATGCATCTTTTAACTCTGATAACCTTAAATTCACGTCGGTTTATGCGAGTGGCGTAAAGTTATTTTTAGCTATAACATGTATTTGACCTTAACGAACGATAACTCTTACAGAAAATGTAATGTGCGATTATTTTATACAGTATATATAAATAATGTTTGTAAATTAAGCAAATATACGCTACAGTTGTACAATAATTGTGATTTTATTCAGTATATTGGTCGTACGTAATTTGTCTGCTTATTCAGTGTTGGGTTAACTACATAATAATTTTAAAACGTCTATATGTATGAATCGGAAAATGGCTCAGTGGTATAGTTGTTGCAACTATGATACTGACGACCGTGGTTCGATTCCTGTGGCTGATCAGTGTCGACAGTATTCGGAACGATGCCATTTTATATATAAAATTGGGGAGCTCAGCCCCCAACGAATTCAACCCCCTCATCACGTTAAACAACGTGGTGAGTGCGTTTTGCACTTACCCCGGGGTTTGATTTGGTGGGGGGTTATTGAATTCGCAATACAGAGCTCCCTAAAATAATCAGTAGCATGCCTGAGCTCTCTATCTCATTTGAAAGACCCCCACAAGGAAACATTCAGAAAGAATGCTAGCCAAATAGAAACAGAACATGGAGTGCCAATAACGGTCATAAGAAAGACATCATCATGCAAAAAAAGGACTCCATGAAAGACACAAAGGCTATCGGGGGCCAAGTGACGGGTAACCGCTTAGGATGCTACTGATTATTTTTGATATTTTTAGGTCAAAAGTTAACTGTCAATTATTTTTTATTTTAAAGAAATAATTATTATATAATGAACCAAGAAAACATTAATGATATTATTTCTGCTATTAAAAAGTTAAAACATAACGGAATAAATCTATCTGATAATCTCGATCCTGAAAAAATATTATGCGATTATGAAATATTAAAACAAAGAAAAATTGACAATAAATACACATTACCATCAAATTATAAATTCGTAAAATTAATCTATCAGTCTATGCTTGAATCATTAGCTATGGTAAATGACAAACAAGTAAAACTATTTGCGCCTCTTGCACGTTCGATCGAAAATATTAGATCCGAACTGTCTCGTGAATACGAGAAAAAGAAGATTGTAGATAATCGTGTAATGCAATTAAGAAAAATTATGTTATTTGATGCTGTCAAAAGTGGGAGTGACACTGAGAGCAGCGACGGTGAAGGTAAAATATAGAGTCAAACTATATACAATTTATTTATTAAGGGTACAGAGTTAGATATATTCAAATATTATCGACTGATCGTATTTGAATGAATATGCAGATCTAATAATATTATCTGCAACACGTTTTACTGATCGTGAATGTATACTAAAATGTTTTGCAGCCGCATTCATTGATGGGAAAGTTATTTCTTGGCCTGTCTGTATATTTATGGATATAACCGACCTCGAGATCTTGGGATATTTTCCAGTATTTCCACGTGTATTATTCTGACTCTGTGTAATAGCCTGCAGGTTAGATAACCGATTATTTTTGGGATCTCCATCAATGTGATCAACTACAAATCCATCTTTGATCAATCCAAAATGACATTCGTAGATGAAACTACTTGATAAGTATCTTTTTCTAGCAACATTAAATCTAAAATAACCTCTATTATCAACAGTACCGACTGGTTTCTTTAATCTGCAGTGTCTGATTACACCATCTCGAGACGCTTCATAATTTGTATATACTGGATGTTTCACAAATTCGTTTTGCTCCATTTATATATAATATTATTTGTTTAAATCATTATTCTGATATCTAACAAGATAATCTTCTACGGTTTGTATAGGATATTTACCTGACGTCAAAGTATTATTTTTTTTTGTCATAATATCGTTTTAATTCTCTATATTTTTTTCCGCCACATTTTAGGCACAATTGAGTTTTTCCTCTGACTCCAACACCACACAGAATCCACGGTATTGGTCCTGTACTTCCATTTTTGATACTCTGTGCATGATATCCGCAATATTCATTCACACACGATTTATTACAAGTAGAAGTATATCCAATTCTGAGCCAAGCACATTTGTTTTTTGTTTCAAGCATTATATATACTAAAATTTTAATTTAAATACTTGTCTTAATTATATGAACGAATTATCGGCAATTGAACCTCAGATATCCAGATTTGATCTTGACAGACTATCAGAATATAAATTTAGTACTTTGATGCAAGATCTGGCATTAACGGATGAGGATATAACCGAACGTATTCGTGAAGCAAACAAGGAATTTCGTGACGATGGCGCTGCTTATGTATGGTCAACATTCAGAGTTGGAAATGCTACTAATATGATGAATGACAAACGAGGAAAAGTAATTATTAATCACCTTGATGATAAAAAATATTTTATTTTAATAAAATTTATTGTAAATACAGAAGAAGATATTTGGATTATTCGTGACAAGCGCGATCCAGTCCGTGTGCAGTCAGGAAATAATATTGTTCTCTTAAATAATAAATCTAAACCCGGAATACTAACCGGTGTTGATAAGATATATTATGAACGTGCATATCCAGTTACTGCAGTTGTATATGCAATATATCCGCTTAATAATAAACCTGACGTCGGGGATCTAAAGCCTGTGAAACTGTCAGAGTCAAGAATAAACTGTGTAGCTGAACGAGTTACAGAACATTTTACAAACGCGATACGTGGTAATGGTTTAACAGATTCAAGGCGTAAAAAAATAAATACGTGGGCAGAGTCGGTTAAAGATACCGGAGCGTCTATCAAAGATGTCGTTGAACTAGAAAAGAAATTAAAATTCCCAATAACAGTAAAAACGTTAACCGGAGAGATATTGTACGAACCAAAATATGAATCAAGAGGTGCTCCTATAATAATCGTTGATCATAATTCGCACGCATGGACCTCAGCAGTAACAATATTTCCACTAGACAGAGCGGTTAAATTTTATGATGGACATATATTTGATTTTATCATAAATATCAGTAAAAGTGACCCTGTGTCCGTTTGGTTATTTCAAAGTTCAGAATATGATCATTACGATCAATTTGTACGACCTAATGGTGATATTTACCGTATAGAATCTCTTAATGTAGAAATGGAAAATCTTGCGCTGAAATATACTTCAGACGATGTCAAAGTTAGACTATTATTAAATAATTGTTTTACAGTTCCATCCGTAGCGGCTCATTTCGCTCAGGAGAAAAATTTATGGAAACCAACACGATCGGAATTTCTTGAAAATATCCATAAAAGCTGTGTAGAATATGGACACGGAGGATTGTGGAATACTAAATATAAGTATAATGACGTTATATCTGTTGATATGGTAGCGTGTTATCCCGGAAGTTTTCTTGGATACGGAGAATGTTCTGAATACTTTAAGTGATTCGGACATCCATCACACGAGATGACCAGGGTTGCGATAAACGGACATTTACCAGATTTTGACTTAACCGGATTTGCTCATGTAGAATCATTCGAGTTTGCAGAAAATCTCCATCCGATTACTTATGCTTGGTTTGGAAGACATTTTTCAGAAAATGTTGGGTTCCAATAGTACTATTGCGATATATGCTTGATGTTGGAATTTTAATATCTTTACAGGTGAGTGAGGCAATTATATCATATAGTCCACAGAAGCAAGTTTGGTTACCAGAACCAAATAGATTTAATATTGATGATGCCAGGAAAGAATTTCTTAATCTTAATGAAGATGATATTATTAAAATTACTAATAATATACGTAAATGCAGAGACGAGCATGATGAAAAACTTGCAAAAGATCTTGGTAGAAGGATAATTGGTAAATTTACTCAAGGAGGAGCCTATGATCATAAAAGACATTGTACAAGATTAATTATGGACGATGCTGAACTCGATTTTATAATCGCCGATACAACAGAAAAAAATAAATTTATAAATCGGAGTAATGCTTATTTGTCAGACGGAACCAAACTAGGTACAATTGTGAGTTATCTTGATGGTGACTCACCACAATTTACTCATTTAAGATCATCTATGTTGGCATATGTTCCTATAAATCTAATGTCTATGATAAATAGATTTCCTCGTGATGCTGTCAGAGTCGCAACGGATTCGTTTTATATAAATAAAAAATATACGGATTTATTAAAACCGCTACTTGGTAATGGTGAATGGGGGTCATGGAGAATAAAACAGGAAAATATACTTAGTTATTCTGAATCCGCCGACGTTGAAATTAAGGAAATATATTACAAAAATAATAATCAAGTATCAAAGTCATCAGCACCATCTGTATATGATCCCGTGGCTAGACATAAGACTGTTTATCTTAACGGATGCGGTGGTTCAGGTAAAACAACTCGTGTGATTAAATTATTCATGAATAATAATTCAGATATAATTGTTTTGACACTGACACATAAACTCGCCAGAGAGATAAAAGAGCGAGGAGTAAAATCGTGTACTTATCATAGTTTCTTTAGATGGTGTGGAGACACATGGACTCCCGAACGAATGGGTGAGAAATATATACCTAAATATATTATATGGGACGAGATATGCACGGTGTCGTTAGAAATATTAAAAACATTTCTTGAATGGCTATTGACGAAAAATACTGCTATAATAATGTACGGTGATTATGGTCAACCACCACCTTTTATTGGACAGTCTCCACATGAATGGCTGAAGAATAACGTAGATTATTATGAAGAAATAAATGACGACCATAGAGCTATTGATGAACCGCTGAAGGAGTTTAAAAGGTTAATCAGACTACAACCAGACAGAGTACAATGTGAAATAATGCGAGGAGTAATTCCAGAGACTTCTATGAATGATTTTCTAAATTTATGGAATCCCGCTGATTTAATAGTTGCAAGTAGAAAGATAGTTCGTGATGAACTACAGAATAAATTATTTATATTACATAAAGAAAAGTTTTTAGATCTACCTGTACCATTATGTTATCGCCCAACAGATACTCGACGACAGAATATTGATGTTGAAATTCGTGGTGGTGGAATACAGAATCTTGTCTTGAATGATATTGTTTTCGTCGATATTAATGTCGTTGAGAATACACTGAATATGAATAAATCACCGTGAACGTTAGGATACGCTATAACGATTCACTCATCACAGGGGTTAACTATTTCTGATACAAATATCTGGATTATAGATGATCGGATTGAATGGTCGAATTTAGTATATCTCGCAGTTTCTAGAGTCAGAAGAATATTTCAACTACATAGGGTTATTATGAATTTTACAGAAAATAATGACCAGAATGTTAATAATGACGTAATAAGAAAAAAACTATCTGGTTATAAGCAGTGTGATAAAAAAAATAAACGTGATTTTGATATTGATGTTGAATTTATTATAAAACTAAAAGCACAACAGAATAATAATTCTGCAAGCTGTAACTGTAATATGTTATGGCAATATTCGAATAATAATCCAAGACAATTTACCGTAGATAGAATTAATAGTGATCTTGGTCATACACGTGATAATATGATGCTGACCTGTCTTGAGTGTAATCGACGTAGAGGTTCTGGTTATGTAATTGTATGTGGTGGTAATTGTGTGTCTTCAGGGATTACCTGTAATTGTTCACGTACAAATCCACGTTGAGGGGCAGTAGAATCTAATCTGTAGATTGGAGGTCTACCAGTGGATCTAACCACACTAGAAATTGTATGTGTAGTCACGCTCCATATAGGATCGGTTGCTCTTTTTTTACCACCTTCAAGTTCGCCAGGTTCGTATAAATATCTTACAGTTACATTACCTAATACTGGTTGAGGTTGATGTCTGTAATTGCTACGGGGTATATATTTTTTTGTGATCGCAATAGAAGGTTTCATGGAAGTTGAACGAGTAATTTCGTTATTTAATGCAGCTATCACATCTGGTAACCTTGCAACCCATTCACGAGATTTCTCACCGGATTTAAAGCCAGTAGATATTTCTTTTGCATATTGGTATCCGAATAACCGCTCAGCAAGTGTTCGATTAAATCGTTCAACGATTGCCTGATCACGATGAATTTCAGTGTGTCCTCGTCTGATTTTAACGTTATGTTTTTTCATTAACGATAATACTGCACCAAGAAATTCTTTGCCAGGATCAACCTGTAATAACTGTGGCCATCTCAAAGGTCCTCGCTGATAAATTCGTTCAAACGCAGATGAAACTTCAGACGCTGTCTTTGTTGATAATGGTTCAGCTTCTTTATATTTACTCGCAACATCAATGACAGTTAATGCGTATTTGTATGTGCGTGATTGACGTTTACCAATTTTAATGGTATCATGTGGTAAAAATAAAATATCTGCTTGATGAACCTCATTAGGGACGCTGACATCAAAATGTGAATATTGAATTTTTTTAGGTGGTGGTAGATAAATTTGCCATATTGCCTGTCGTGCTAACCACGCTGCAGCAACAGAACGTGAGACTTTTGCTGCTTCAGATAATTTACTAATAGCTGATCTACCTCTCCAATATCCTCTTGGGCTATAATAAATGGATTCCATTATAATATTTATATAATTAATTACCAGCCCCTAACATTATTTTACTTTTCATGGCAGATTTTACTAGAAAACTAGCTAATTTATCTCTAACAGATTTATTTGGTATAGAATTTAATGCATGAATCAATTTTACATCTGCGAGATGCCTTTGTTGCAAATCTTTACTTTTATACGTAACATCATGAACATGACACGCTTTATCAGTCTTATTTACTGGATGCTCTCCTGGTCTTGGTTGATCTTGATCATCAAGTCGGATATCAAGTCGAGTTCCAGGACCGCAATAATTATATCCTGGTAAGTGTTTCTCACCGGGGTATTTAGCCCACGGAGTTCCTGGTAATTTTCCTAATAAAGCGGCTATATCTCCACCTGTCTTTGTTTTGACAAATTTGTATTTCTTCGTGTCACATTTTACACATTTGCCCGTCAGAGCACGTCGTTT
>JAECUM010025305.1:0-31021 GCA_016617855.1 Megalonaias nervosa | reverse complement strand
AGAGAGAGAGATTTCATCAAGTTTTGGTACCTTGAAAACCATAGGCAAAATATAGTTCAATAAATATTCGGCTTTATCTCGATAAAATGTAATGAAAGGAATTAGCAAGCTAGCTAATGGCTATCTGTTTATCATTGTTGGTAAGCAGCTAGACACGTAACTTCTCTTGCTTTGACACACACATTATATTAAATTAAACGTGCATGAGATTGTTCATGTGAAAAATCAAATATATTACATAACAAATTATTGTTGGTGTTAAGAATAAGACTTTTTCGCCCTAAATCAATCCATCTCGACCAAGAGACGTCTGAACAATTTCCAGAAGAATCAATTGCTTCCCAAGATCCACGTACTTTCTCCAATTCTCTGATTCATCAAGATTCCCCTTCTTTGTAACCGAGGAGTAACTGGTTTCTCCCTTTTCGACAATGTTGATGGATGTTGGATTGGTGATTGATACTGGTCTTTTCTTCTTTCTTTCCCTCGCGAAGATGTCTGCTAGATCTCAGAGGACCATCACATGTCTCCATCTGTAGCGACCTATCAACGAATACGTCTGGCAAGCTGACAGGATGTGATCAAATGATCATACACTGAACTCAGCAAAAACTGGATCCATAGAGGCACGCAATTTCATATATATGACTACGCTAGCTACCTCTCTGAAAACGACCACCTGGGCCATGCTCCTTGTCTTAACAGTATGACGATCTTGGATCTTTGACTCTTCACTTTTCGTAGTTCATCCAGATTCATTGACCTTTGGCAGCTGAGTCAGCTTTCAGGACTGGCTTTGACCTGCTCCTGAAACCTTTTCTTCCAGAGCAGGTTTTTCTCACTATATCCTTGTGCTGGAGTATACTTCTTGTTGCTTCAGCTACACGGGAAAGTGATCACTTCTACCAATACTGACTCTAGTGTCTGCAGCACTGATTATCATTAAACTCATGGAATTCGTTACCATCTCATCCAGTGCTGTAAATACCCATCTAACTAGGACATGTTGTCAGTGTTAACTTTCAGGTCATGCATGAAAACTTTGTTGCATAGTATATATAATCCTAACATTGTGTTTGGCCCTTGCCTCCCATTCTGCTGCTTTGAATCTGAAATGCATCTAGTGGGAGACCATTACATATCCTGGACCCGAAGTACTTAAAATAATTGTTATGATCTGTATCAATATACATATCCAGTTTTGATACGAATTTAATTACAGTTATTAATCATGAGAGACTTTATTCTGATATATCCTGCTAAGTGCTTGAGTGTCAGGCTATGAACGATCTTTCTTATTAAACAACATCTATTCAAGATGATCTGTTCTGAAACACCTCAAACATTGACCTGGTTGATCCTATAGGCATAGGTTGTAGCAACGTCAGTTTAAAATTATCCAGATGTGGCGATATGTTTCTGTTTTCAGATGTCTATCAATATAGGTTTAAGAGTATGAGTTGGTAGCCCCGTCCATCTTTTAGTTTTTTTTAACTCTAATGGGCGCTCTCTGGTTTCTTCGGGGTCTTGAAGGTATTTTGATCTTAGTCGAAATCTAATAGCGTCTTTTTCCTTCGTCGGTTGTGTCAACTCTAATGTCTCTTACTTATGACTTCCAGCGGCAATTTATTCATATGTAGTCAGATTATATCCTTGCGAACCTGTCTAGTGATTTCCATAGATTACATTGTTTGCTCCATTTGTCTGTTGATCTTCTTTTACCGAGTAGAGGATTATGTATTTCCCTGACTGCAACTTCACCTGGCCATTCCATCTCATCGCATAAAAGGCCAGTATGTCTGGCTTATATCGTTCGATCTCTTTCAGTAGATGGGCCATTATTCCGACTTGGTTAAGCGTCTGGTCAAGGAGAGTTTCTACTCGGGTGGAGTGTTTTGCATTCAGTTTCCGATCCTTCGGACAACACACATAATCTCAGTTTTGGTTTGTTTCCGTCATACAAACATACTCATAGTGACCATCTTCGTTTAGCCAAATGACATTTGGATTTGGTTTTTCTGCTGTTTCTGTAGCGGCTAGATGCTTCTTTACGGTGATATTACTAATCTTACGCCCACTGCTCTTCCTTCATCCGGGCTCGGTAACAGCAAGAGAGAGTTTCTTTAAGCGATTCCAGATTCTTGGATAAACTACAGTAGATCTTGAATTGCAATGGAACCAATTCAAACTTACCGATTGTGGAGCTGCAGGAACGAAAAAAACATTGGCAGAAGTGGGGAAGGGGGGGGGGGGGCTAACAAAGTGAAAGGTGGATTACAGACATTACCTGGCAAATCATTGATCAACATAGAAAGAGTAACATAGCTAGAGATACAGCTAGAATCATTTACAAAAAAAAATAAATAAAATAAATTAAACAGTGAACAAAATGTTCAAAGAACTTGATAAAGCTTGCCGAAAATTTAAAAACATTAAGGAAAAAACACAAGAAGCTTAGGAAGCAGTCAGGGTTGATGAATCAGCAACACAATGCCGTATCACCAACAAACTCGCAAGAAACACTAGAACACAGAATGTACAGATCACATATAAAGATGGAAGGCAATTGTACACTCAAAAAAGAACAAGACCAGCAGGCACATACAGGCCGCTCGCTTGGAATACCATGGAAGGATGGAAGATTTCCATTTTGTAGACGATAATGCAATAATCTGGACAGACGAAAACAACCTTCTCAAGCATGTCCGTCAAACGGGGACTAAGCATCAGCAGCGAGAAAAGTAAACTTATGGCCATGGGGGAAACTCAAAGACCTAATTTAACTTGTAAATAAAACTAGAATACGTAGTCACGTATGCCTACTTAGGCATCTTACTGGCCGATACAGGAAACACGGGTGAATATAAAAACTGGAAATGAGAAAGGCATCAGCACATTCGAAAGACAAACAAAATTCTGGACGACAAAACGCTTAGTACCACAGCGAAACTGTCAACTCCGTAGTTTTACGTACTGTTCTTTATTTATGTGAAAATTGGAAAACCTGAGCAAACTGAACATTTTCCAACAAAGATGCTAAAGTCACATTCTGAAAATCATGTGACTGACACATTTGTTCCAGAGAGGTGAAATCTAAAACCTCTGTCTGACATCATCCAAGAAAAAAGGATGAAATTGATCGGGCACATCCTCAGGATGCCGGAAGCAAGAGCAGCAAGGGCGGCCATAGACTGGACTCGCATCTTTGGAAAACGGAAAAGAGGAACGCTTAAGCTAACTTGGAAAAGAACAATGCTAAAAGATCTAAATCAGATGAGACTCGCCTTCTAAATAGCAAAAATCGAATAGCCAAAACAAGACGAAATGGAAAACTCACGCTGCCCAGTCTTCTGATAGGAACATGAGGACGTAACTAGCTAGCTAACTAATCAATATAGCTTATCGGCAGATCACATCAAATATTAGAGCAATAAATATAATTAATGTGTGGAAGAATGAGAGTTACATACAAAAGTTTTCAAGCTTGGATGACAGTGAGAGAATAAACATTTTTAAGAATACCAATACATCTATTTAATTTGCCAATTTGATATTTTTCATTGTTGTTTGAAAAATATTAAAGTCGTATCTAAAGTAATACCTAATTAGTGTAAATTCTGGACTCATGAGATTCTTGTGGAATACATGTATTGATGATCTCAGAGTCAAGAAGGTTATGAATAACTGCAGCAAGTTTTTCTGTTTGATAGATATTCGCATAAGCACAGCAGCTCATTGGCCGTATTACCATAATGACGGCTGACTTTCGATTAAGGGCCATCATTTCCACTAATATATCATTCTTGAATTTGTTAAAAATATATTCAGTAAATCTAAGAGGTCTAAAATCATCTGAACGTCCCTTCCAAAATTGAGATTTGATGGAGTAGAAGAGATCATTGTAGGTGAAATAAGATGTTACGTATCGGCTCGTTTAAAGTAACATAAAGAAATGAGCGAAGACAACAAGCTTTGTAAATTTTAACAAAAATAATTTATTTCCCTAGAAAACACGGTGAAAAGGTAAAAATATGAAAAAATATGAAACAAGACTTACGATTTACGAAGAAGATCCAAAAATTTGTCCTAAAATTGTGAAAAACACGTAAGTCCTGTGAATAAACAGTTCTAAATTGAAGTCTGAATCTCAATTCCGTTCCAAGATGGCGGATGATGACGTCAGACGAAGGTTTTACACAAGTGTCCAGAATTTTCACTGTGAATCACAATTTGTACTGACCTGTTCCAATTTAGAATTAATTTCAACAAATGTCTTTGTCCAAAGCCAGTTGTGTAGTTCTCCAGGGAAAATAATTATTATTTAAAAGGTAGACGAAGTACAGCTATCATCAGTAACAAAACACATGTTGTTATACAAACGTACGAAGGAACAACTCTTTCCAGCGCAAAAGAATACCTTCTTCTTAAGGTATTTAGAAACTCTATAAGATGTTACAGTGTGACTCTCTAAGATGTTAAAATATGACTCTTCACTATTTCGCAGGTATCTGACCATTTAAAGCAAACTAATACGTCATTTCATGTACACGCACGAAGAAATCATGTGATTTCGAAATCTCGCCACCGCAGTATAGAATGTCAACAAGTATTATTAGAAACGACCGTGGTCACAACCAATCATTTATATAGCTATTTCCGACTGTTTACTTAATACGACAAAACAGTCATACAAAAATCGTGTTTACATATACGTTCTAAATAAACACGACGTTTCTAACAAAATATCAGACCCTGCGAACATAATCATAATCATAATAATAATTATATTTAATGATATAAAATGAAATAAAAAGAATTAGAAAGAATTCAAATTTTAATACACATGTAATTTAACTACAGGGTCGTAACAAAGAGAAAAGCAGAAGATGACGAATTCGCAATAACATTTTGGGAAGTAGTAGCAGTACAGATATGCGATGGTTATCTGGATTTGACATACTACCTTTATTAAAAGTAGCCGAAAGACACGAGTAGTAAAGGCGGTCATTCTAACCTCAAATGGGCCACTCTAGCCTCTATCGGGGAAATGTTATGTTAAAAGAGTCAATAGGATTCACGTTTTTTTGGACTGTCTGGCCTCAGTGGGAGAGGTGATATTAAAACCACTCGTAGGTTTAACATTTTGGGTCAATATGGGGTCAAGGGGTGACGTAATGTGAGAATATACACCAGTGTGAGTGACCAACACCCAATCATCTACTATCAAATACCACACACTTGCTATCTGACACGCCGTTTGGAGTGACCATCACTCAATCATTTACTATCTAGCACCCACCCCCATTTACTATCAGACACGCCGTTTTGAGTGTCCAACACGCACTCATCTAGTGGCTAACACTCCAAACTTACTAACCAACATGTCATTGGAGCGACCAATACCTACATTTAGTAACCAACACGCCATTTGAGTTGCCAACACCTACTCGTCTACGGACCACAGTGGGTAGGATTTAAAAAAAGAGTATCAGTGTTACCATCCCCGACATCTCTATAATTCCTAAAACCCTGAATGGAAAGCAGAAGGAATATACACACACCAGATACGCAAACATACTTAAATAATTTGATATATAAGGGTAGGAGTGCTCACACATGCACAAACATAGTCTAATAATATTATATACATTAAACAGGATGGAGAAATAAATAAAAACATAAGAACAGGCACTAGCTTACTTTACAATTCCAGAAGTGTGTTAAAACATACTCAGTGCTATTGCTGTATGGAATCATGAAGGGTTTACAATTTTTTAATGCTGTGTTTGTTTTTGTCATCTACGATTTAATTCTCTCACTAAATGGGCACTTATTTCTATTGGCGCATGATAGACACTGGCAGAAAGTTTCGTTGTAAAAATACCTAATGTCATATCTCACACAATATGCATGAGGCAGGTTTGGTTCAGTAGATCCAAAGAGATACCTTCTACCGCACTGGAATCTCAGGTGGTAATCATACATAAAGATTTGACCCGGGTGAATTATGAAGAATTCGCAGAATGTGCTCCACCCTATGAATCTGGCAAAGCTATCAATTTTGCTTACTTGGCAGTCAATGCCTGTTTAAAATTGTATTCAATATTTGAACCTTTAAGTGATCAGGTCTTTTTATATGACACCGATAAAGTGCATATACATTGATCTACCGAGGTTATATCACCCACACATCGGAAGATTTGTTACGATAAAACATACAAACAAAACCAGCACCACGTGTTTGGTTTTACTTCGGTATTAAAAGTCTTTTAGCCATTTCTGTCATTCCAGAACATTTCAGGCATTCCACTAAAACATAGCGAAAACACTGAAAGAGTATTCAAAACCACACACATATCGAAGACGAACGGTTTGGAGGTTGCACTGAGAAACTTCTAAAGACACTGTTTTGAATTTTGCAAGAATGGGCCCTAAAACGTACGGCTACCAGTACCGAGATAAGAAAGGACAACTTCATACCGAAAGTAAAGAGAAAGAACTCACCCTCAACTATCGTTTTAATCAAGTGGCAAACATTGACGTTTTTACAGAAGTTTATAGTAAGGTCAAGATCAGGACTTTCGTGTCACAATGGCGGATATTTGCAAGATAGTAAATTTTTCAAATCATCAAATCATCCGTCGACGCTTGGAAAAGAGTATCAGATCATCTACGGCAAACAAGTGCCACTTTCCAATCACAGCACGTTATCTTGCTGAAACTAGAACGCGCGCGTACTCAAGAAAATTTCAATGTGTGACCGAGACGGTCACCCCTTCCCCTTCTTCTGCTCTTCCTCCGTTATTTATGATGAATTGGAATGCGTGCGATATTGAATAAAGGCTATAAGATTTCTCTCTCTCTCTCTCTCTCTCTCTCTCTCTCTCTCTCTCTCTCTCTCTCTCTCTCTCGTGCGCTAGTGAGTGAAGACCGGTGCACATTAGCAATAACGAGTACATACAATTCCGTAGCAAAATAAATGTGATTGAAATATGTTATGTTCCAGCCAGCAGTGAATGAATCGATACTGAAGAGATCAGATCATCTACAGGAAACAAGTGCCACTTTCCAATCATAACACGTTATCTTGCTGAAACTAAACTCGCGTGTACTCAAGAAAACATCAATATTTGACCGAGACGGTCTCCTCTTCCCCTTCTTCTGCTCTTCCTCCGTTATTTATGATGCCTGCCAAACCTGATTTAAGACAAGTTTTTCTTCGTCGAATGAAACATGGATGCCACTCTCTAAGTGATTTCTACATCTTTTCCGTCGATGTCTTCTTCTACAACTGTTATTGTAATCCCCTAAGACAAAAGTACGCTTTGAGGATTTGCGATATTTCTAAGAAAATGCAGAGTAAATTAGCCACTTGAAGAGAAAAATAAATGAACATACAATAAAAGAGGGAGATTTGCAACTTTTTTGTGAATTATTACAAACTTTCCATTCTCAAGTTTTACATTTACAACATTTTAACTTAAAACATCTGAAAATGAAATCTTTCTTTGACAAGTTTATGGAAGACTCCTTGTTGCTCGTCGACTCCCCCCCCCCCCGTCAGAATGCTATAAATCCAAACGTTTGCAAATATTCTGTTCACAAAACATGAGTGAGTGGGCAGATATTGAATAAAGGCTGTAAGATCTCTCTCTCTCTCTCTCTCTCTCTCTCTCTCTTGCACTAATGAGTGAAGACCGGTGCGCATCAGCAGTAACGAGTACATACAGTTCGGTAGCAAAATAAATGTGATTGAAATATGGTGTGTTTCAGCCAGCAGTGAATGAATCGATACTGAAGGGTAGTTAGATTCAAAACAACATCTGGGAAAAAGTCTTTTACACCATATACATTCTGCATTTGCTTTAGATAACTGGTTTTATCTGCGAATTCTTGCATCATTCAGTTTTTAGAACGCGATTCAAACACCGTCTCAAAAAATGGTGTAAGTTTGGTGTACTTTATATCGTGTATTTTTTTATTATTTTTTTGTTTGTTTTGTTTTGTTGTTGTTATTGTTGTTGTTTTAACCGGCAAACCTAATGTGCATTGAAGTTTTACATCGTAAATGGAATGCCTATATTTGGCAAATAAAGAATACTGGTTCTTACAAACCAAGGAAGTGCGGGAACGACTGAATCAGCAAACACAAGAAAATAGAAAATAACTGTCCTTGAAAGTAACCAGAGAGAGAGAGAGAGAGAGAGAGAGAGAGAGAGAGAGAGAGAGAGAGAGAGAGAGACAATAACACCTATTAATGAAAGTCGCACTATAATATCCATCAATTATGTTTATATCTCACCTGCAAGCAAAGTAGCTCTGCTACATTTTCGAATGACACATTACATTTATACTTACACTGTCTAATTTCTTATACATGAACGTTTTCTTCTTTACATGATTTAATTTCTTGCACTTTTTGGAGCATCTTCTCAACTCGATACTCGCCTTTTGAACTCATACTCGCTTTTTTTTAGCTCAGTACTCGCTCTTCTTGATCTGACTTTCACTTGTCTGAACTCGATACTTACTACCCACAGTGAACAACTAGAAATTAAGTAAACTTTTGCGGAACACCCGAGTGCCCTATTGGGTTTTTCAGCGATACAATATTGTGACTAACATGCTTGTAGTCTTGTACCAGATACGCTTCTTTTTGAAATAAATCATTCACCGAATTTCAAACACAAATATACTTATATAAACAGCCGATCTGTTTTAAATGATAGAATTAGTTCATCATAGAATCGAGTAAACAATCGAAGTCATTGCCCTGGTACAACTTCATAACCTGATTATTTCCGGTTCATTCTAACTTCACTGTGACTGTTCTCCAACTTTTCTGTGACTGTTCTTCTTGGTCCTTTCCACTTTTCCCTTCTCCTAACTCTCCATTGTTTCGCCTCTTTCGGCCCTCGAACTTTGTTTGGGTAGGTGGATCTGTAAGTACGTGATACGTAGATACTTCGATAGGTAGGTTTATGGATACGTCCCGTGGAGCTATTTCACCTTGTGCTTTCAAGCTTCGCTCGCTTCTACCGCCAAAATCGTGTCCATTTTCTATCCAGACATCCGATTTTTTGGATAATTATTTTACGAGTGAATTTCTTCTAAATTCGGCCTCGGAGTCTCCTACATTTGTTTTCTCTTGCAGAAAAGCGTAGACTGACTAAAATTTTGTGATGGGACATATTAAAACTAAGAAATCTCGTGTGGGAATCACGCCTCTTATTTAGCGTAACCAATCTGGATTAAATATATCTCCCGCCTTTTATAACTAGGCGCCAAGATTGTAGTCTGCGTGACCTCTAAATTTCCAAATAACTGATCCTGGAAAATCTCAAATCTGACAATTCCGATACAAGATCGAAAGTTAACCCTAACCTTCCAGTCTGTCTGACTGTTAAATAAACGAACGCTTCATTAAGAATCACTTCTCTCATGACACAGACATTACAAATCCGTGCATTATGGTGATTTAACACGCCACGGTCCTTATAAATCTAATTAATCGTTCACCTGCCCAAATTAATGTGCTTTTCATAGATCGACAGAAATTTGCACCCTTACAGTTGATAAGGGGTTATAATAAGGAATATAGGATAAGGGAAGTTTTTTATATTTGTTTTTATTATATCGATTGATACTCTATTGTATACCCCTCGTTTACATCCTACACTGTGTGGTCAGTATATGTGTGGGCTTTGGTCACTCCCAAGGTCCCACTGGATAGTTTCGTACTTTAACACCTCCCTAATTTTTAAGGTAGAAGGCATGAACCTAATTATGACAAGCCTAGAATTTATAAATTCACACAGAATGTGGTTTAGATTTAATTTTAGTTAGTCTTGAACATGGGTTGGCTTGTTTGGTGACTGCCTGTCACAGACGAGCATTGGAGATCAAATGTGTAACTTGGACTGCAAATGAACAGCCGACTTGACTTACTTATTTACGTATGTCTGCTACAGAGGTAAATATCTAAAAATCGAAATGGTTGAGGGGTGATGAAAAGTATGCTAATTTATTAGAGTACGAGTGAACTTTATTCATGCGTAAGGCACATACTGATTCTTTTAGCTGCCTTGTCTACCGCATCGTTCGCGACCTCGCCGAAGCGAAGAGTGGACACGGAGCCCCTATCAAGGACAAAAATGGAAAGCCGTGTCTAACCAAAGAAGAACAAGACGCTCGATGGGTTGAGCACTTCAAGGAAACGCTAAATCAGTCTACCCCAGAAACTACCTTCACTTTTGATCCACCCGACCCAGCAAACAACCTGGCCGTGCGGACGGAAGAAATATCAACAGCAGAGACTGAGATGGCGGTACGGCTTCTAAAGAATAACAAAGCGCCTGGTCTGGATATGGTGTCTGCAGAAATGCTCAAGCACGGTGGACAGTGTCTCGTCAACGAACTGACAGATATTCTAAACTCATGTTGGTTGACGACACGAGTATCCGAAGAGTGGCGCAAGGGAGTCATCGTCAAACTTCCAAAGAAAGCAAACCTGGCGGACTGTACCAACTGGCGAGGAATCACACTCCTCTCGGTCCCTGGCAAAGTGTTTAGCATTGTCCTGCTACGGCGACTAAAGGAAGCTGTGGACGCGAAGCTCCGAGAAGAACAGGCTGGCTTTCGTCACGGCCGATCGTGCAATGAACAAATATTCGTCCTGAGAAACATCATCGAGCAGAGGCTGGAACACCAACAGTGGCTCATTATCAACTTTGTCGATTTTACCAAGGCCTTCGACAGCATACATCGGGAGTCGCTTTGGAGCATAGCGAGGTTGTACGGCATCCCGGAGCGATTCGTTGAGGTCTTTAGAAACCTCTACCTCGACTCAAGCTGCTGTGTCAGGACGGAAGACGGCACCACAGACTTCTTTGCCATCGAAACTGGCGTGAGACAGGGATGTACCCTGTCTCTTTTCCTCTTCCTTATGGTGATCGACTTCGTTATGCAGATGGCAATGGACCGAGATGATTTTGGAATTCCATGGCTGAAACCAAACCGGCTAACTGACCTTGACTTCGCGGATGACATTGCTCTCCTTGACGCCACGAATAAAAAAGCGCAAGAAATGACAATGAGCCTGGAACACGAAGCGGCCCGAGTTGGACTTAGGATAAGCGGGAATAAGACAAAGATCATGAGGATTGGATATACCACAGCAAGGGTCGCTGTGAAGATTGGTCAGCAACAACTTGAGGAGGTAGAGAAATTCACTTACCTAGGCAGCACCCTAGCCAACGATGGCGACGCCGACCACGGTGTCGCTTGCAGAATAGGGAAGGCAGGGGCAGTCTTTCAACGGCTTCGACCAATCTGGGCCAACGCGCAAATCAGTGTAGTAACGAAAATCCGGCTATTCAATACCATCGTCGTCCCGACTGCAACCTATGCATGTGAAACGTGGAAGACGTCGGCCCGGATAGCAAGGAGGCTTAACGTCGCCCAACAGCAATGGTTGCGTCGAATCCTGCAAGTCTCGTACAAGGATCACCAGCGAATAGGCACCCGCCCTCTCAACGACATTGTGACAGAGCGCCGGCTACGTTTTGCTGGCCACATACTCCGGCAACCGATCTCATGGCATCCAAGAAACGCCATCTCGTGGACGCCACGGGGAAGACGGAAACAAGGCCGCTCCCAAACTACATGGCGACGCACCTTCATCGAAGATCTGAGAGCGCTGTGCATATCATTGGATGATGCTGAAACCATTGCGACAGATCGACCTCGATGGAGAGCACTCGCTGCCCAATGCACCGAACGGCGCAGGAGGAACTAAGTCTAAGTAAGTAAGTAAGTCACAGGAAAATATTCAAAATAGCTCTTTGCTGTCAAACATGAATGTAAAAAAGAGTGGTTGGTGGCAGTGTTGGTTCAGTATAAAAGCCACCAGTTGTATAAGGAATTAACCTAATTGCCGCAGTCAAAATCTCACATGCATGCTTTCTACAAAAATCATTTGTTTGTTTTTATTTGTATCTTCAGTGTAAAATTATTCTCATTTTTCTGTAATAGGTCATTGTCGGATGAAAATTCACAAGATAAACTGTCCAGTGAGTCCTTAATGGCGTGCTGGATAATAATTGTGGAGTGTTCATCAGTAGAGAAGTGTGTGTTGATGAGTCATTGTAGTTTTAACATAACATTTTCCATTGATTCCATCAAAACCCATCATGTTGAACAGTGTGAAAACTTTTAACATTAAGTTCTCTGTAAGAGGTTAGTCAGTCCCACAGTGTTAATCCTATAGACATTACATTTTAAATGGGAGACTGGAGAGGCCCACATTACTACTCACGTGCAGTTTTCCAAATGTGTCCAATTTTACCTGTTCTTAATGAGATATTGATAACGCTTGCAAGACTCAGAAATTAAAGGTAAATAGCTGGATTTGTCATCAAAGATGTATTTCATTTTACGTTTTAAATATCTGCAGATACAGCCTGAAATGTCAAATTCTTAATCAAGCTTAATAAGAATTTCCGCAAATAACACATTGGAAACTGGATACATTTTGAAATATTATTAAGATTTTCGCGAATTTCATTGAACAAGACTATAGTGAAGACTTTGTGTCATAGATGATTATTTCCATTTAATTCAAAAGAATTAATACCGCTGTATTTACATTTTGGCACAAACTCTATTATCATAGAGACCAATTGTTTGCAGTCCTCTTTATAATCATTAATGGTAGAATATATCAATTTTTTTGTTGTTTCTTTTTCAATTGAGGGGTGTGGGTGGAGGTGGGTACTGTCTCTCTGCGTATAAATCATTCCCTACACACAATTTTGACAAAATATCACGATACAGTCAACTGAATAGCTTATGCACAACAACTATGAGTCAACTACGACAAGATAACAGTTTACCTGTACATAAATAAACTGTCTACTACACTTGTACCTACACAAAAACGTTAGATATGTTCGGTATAATTATATGCTGTGCAACATACATATTCATCAAATAACAATCATGCACATGCATAGACATAAATGCATATATTAACATTTTAATTTTGTCAACTACATGCATTTCAGAAGGATAGGTTTAGCGTCATTGTTCTGGCAAAACTAGTTTTTCACGCACTGTACTAGGCAAGCGGAAATTAACACCCATCTTTAAAGCACAAACCTGTTTGATTGTATTTATGCCATTCTGTATAACTGTTTTTAATACATCCGCATACAGTGTGGAATTTGTGACGAACTTTCCTCTCATTTTGCATCTATAAGTATATAACTTAACGTACATATACTGAATTTCTTCAAAGAAATCCAGGGTATTTGTACATTTAGCTTAGTGTTCATTTCCGCCTTACTTTAAAGAGCGTGTTACTTGTTTAGAGAATTTTCCTTCGTACACCAGGCAGTTCTTAACATCTTTGGTTTGTCATTCTATCAGTTGCTTCGATACAAAGCACGAAAACATTCAAATGATACCCAAGCCAATTGAAACATTCAGGAAAATCGTGTTCATAACTGTAATTTTATAACATTACCATAATGAATAATTCACTGCACAATTTTGTATTCCAGTCCCTAACGAAAATTTGTAAGGATAATTTTTTCAAAGGTAATATTATATTTCTTGAGGTTTTCATTTCATGATCAAATGATGTTTTAATTCAAAAAGTTCGCTCGGCAAAAATGACTTAAATTACTTGAATTGAGCTATTAATCGCTTCACTTTTGTGTGTGTTTGTGTGTGTGTGTGTGTGTGTGTGAGAGAGAGAGAGAGAGAGAGAGAGAGAGGGTATTCGACAGGAACATTTGACACTGTATATACTTTCAGCGATGAATTAATGTCATTCATCTACACGCCGTTCGAGTATTTTGTATATTCTGTTGTATCCTGGTTAATAATGGTAATTCAATTTAGCGAAGTACCCCTCGAATTGTCACAGTAACCGGTACCGATAACATAGATCCAATGTGAAAGAACCGATACGGGTATCGGACAGAACTGAACATGGAATCTTCTGATACCGGTTCTCGAGCTACTGGCTAATTGGCTAATTATATTTTCTTATTATATATATATATATATATATATATATATATATATATATATATATATATATATATATATAGATAGATATATATATATATATAAGTTGTATCTTGTGCGGTCTATGTCTATGCTGTGCCTCCGCTCCGCCAAAGAAATAACTGTACTTTATAAGAGCGACTCAATCAATAGAATCATTACCGCGTGCTTGGCAAAACCGGCTTAGGTCGGTTTAGTGTGACCATAAAGAACGAGCGCACTCGATTCAAAGAACTGGTGTTAAAACCAAGGGCAGGCTATGTGTGATTATTTAGACAGTTATGGAAAATAAATATAGCATCAGAGGAGTATCATGGACATACGGTGAGACCGAGGCCCTATTGGACGTTTGGAAGGCTGACGATATACAGAGAGAACTAGTGAATAGCCATCGTAATTGTGAGATTTACGATAGAGTAGCGGCTAAGCTGAACGAACGGTTAAGGACCGATAGGACGGCGGTACAGTGTAGGTCAAGAATAAAGCGACTAAAACTGGATTATTACGCCCAGAAGCGGAGTGGGGACAAGGGCCTGAGAAATAAACTGAATAGAAAATTCTTTGAAATTTTTGATAAGGCACTGAAAAATAATTTTGAGAGGAGGGCTTTGACGAGAGACTGTACTGGGGAAATTCGCGATTCTACCAGTAGCGAAGAGAGTCTGGATCGACAAATGCTACCATTGCATCTGAAGGAGGGTAAATATTAACATTTGAAATCCCTTTATAGGCAATCATTAAACCGAAATTAAAAAAAAAGTGCTCAACTAAAAATTACTTTTCTTTCTTTCTTTCTTTTTTTCTTTCTTTCTTTATATATGCAGCTTCTTATAGGCGATGCAGATATAGCAAAACCATTTCAAGTTTTCTTCGCATAGTTTCAAGTTATTATTTCTCCGTACTTTTACAATGCCTACTGTTGGAACACAGTTCTCATTTTAAATTTAAACTGAATTAAGAAAATCTGATTCTGATTTAAACATTACACTAGAAACTAGCTGTCAGATGATATTTAAGAAAGTCATCAGGTATTAAGCCAAGCGCTTCCTCCCTTGACTTGTGAAGTGTTTCAATGCATTTATACTGCAGGCACTTGAATGACGTAATACTTTTCGTTTGAATTTGCGATATTTTGGACACAGTGTATGGTAATATACTGTCAAAACAAGACTGAAAGGAAAAGTTCATGAACATTTGTATTATTATAATTTTGCCGATATTAATTGCATGAACCCCGGTCGAATCATACCGCTAGGCGCTCAGCATTAAGAGGTTAGTGTTAGCACTGGTCGGCCTGGTGTGAGGATAATGTGACTAGGTGGGACGTGATGCTCCATGTCTGCAGTATGATGCCCCAAAGCTAGACATCACTATACATCGTAGCGATATAACTAAAATTGTTATGGCTACGTTACAAAAGCCAATAAACACAAGCACATTTCATAAATGCGTTACATGTAAATAAGTTCGGGGAAAAAAAAAATGCTTCAAACTCGGGCATACCATGCACTTATTAAATATTTTTTTAGAACTTACAACTGTTTAAAAAAAGAAAAGCAGGTTAGTTTCTAATTGCATGTTTTATCTCTGAAGTTCATGAAGTCACAATATACACGTAAAGCAAACAGTCTCGTTAGAAGTGAGCCGCAGTTGTGTACTCAAATCAACACACACACACACACACACACACACACACACACACACACACACACACACACACACACACACACTATCATTCTGATATCAAAACAATAAAATATGGTTGCTTCTTTAAATTTCCTCTACAGTAGTCACATCATTTGTATAACAAGGATTGGCGGTTGGAAAAATCAGGGGAATTCCGTTTCTTTTAATTTGGAACTATGTGCTAAAATGCCAAATTATAGAGCAGAACCTTAAGCCAGATTTGAAGATTCGCGCAGTTCCATTTCTTTTTTATATGATCGTGTATGCTATGTTAATAATGGCGGCATATTGATATTTATGGCATGCGTGCGAATAAGCTAATTATGCATATTTTCCTCTTCCCCATGCAATATTCCTTGAGGCGATGTTGGGTTGTGAAATGTACCTACTTGAAAATGTATAACTACAATCAACTTTACATTGAAACCTGATGGATTAAATGAAAGAACAAGAAAAGCAAGACAAATTGTTTTTTAATTAATTTATAATACAGTACAAAGAATAGGTTATGGAGGAAAATGGGCTCCGACTTCTATATACTGGTGTCAGAAGAATTCAGACCCTTGACCTTTGTCATGTGACATCTCCAGAATAGATTTGGTTGTTTCATGTTCCCATCTACTAGCGTGAGACCAGTCTCTGATCTGAGAAATTGCGACGTACATTTTGAATATAGCTGACAGTTCTTTTTTCTATAATGGTGGTGAGTGGAGGCTTGTAAGATATTGGTACTAAGGAATACTGTTTTGTGGAATTTTATCATACGGTTAATATCATCTGTTCGATACATAAGGGTTCGTTCTGGGTTTTTGGATCACCGCTGAAAGTGGGAAAGGCAAATGGCAACGTTGTTCACGTTTATAATACCGTGTAGCTCCTCATACAGGGTTTCATACAGAGGATTCAAACTTTGGGATATGATTAGAGGTTGTCCGCAGATACGCACAGTGGTTCAGGGATATGATTAAAGGTTGGCTACATATACGTACAGTGGTTCCGGGATATTATTAGAGATTGTCCGCCGGTACTCACAGTGGTTCTGGCATTTGATCAGAGATTGTCCGCAGGTACGCATATTGGTTCTAGGACATGATCAGAGATTGTCCACAGGTACGCACAATGGTTCTATGATTTGGATCCATCCTTTGGTTCCAGAGCTTCATGATGGATACAGAAACTTAAGCATGCCCGTGCAGTGGGCGGGGACGGGATATTTGAGAAGAGCTTGGAAATAACGCTGCTGTGCGGTAGCTTTCTAAAATAAAATAAATACCATTTCACTTATTACCAACAAAAGTTGGATCCTGCGTACATCTTGGGAAAAAAATAAATGAAGCAAATAAATTAAGATAATTCTTGTGAAAGCTGGAGCAGTTTTTTCCCCCAAAAAATGATTTGTTCTACGTTGTTTGCAAAAATGTCCAGGCAGTTATTTCAATATTGCTATTAGACTAATTCAGAGGATGAATTTAGGGATGAAAGTATCGATTACAAAAACTGGGTTGCTGAAACCTACTTATTAATGCTTGTGGAACATTTTTAAAATCATACTAATTATACATGGGGGGGGGGTATTTTGCCAACTTGTGCTGAGAATTCTTGTGTAAAGTAAATAATATATTTCCTTTCTTGTTTTGATAGATGTCAGTATTTGTTAAAGTTCTGTTAGTGGAAACGATTTCAAAATAACAGGATTATACGAGGAGTTTCTGATTATTCTATTATAGCTTTGCGTTTCTTTTAAGCTAACATTGCATGTATCTATCGATAGAAACAATAGCATTCTTTAAAATGACCTGCAGTTGCACGTGCAGCATGCTGGACGCGTATATTGATTCGAACCCGGGTGTGTGCATGGTCGAGATGGTATAGGGGTCAGTGTGACAGGCAAGGGGCTGGGTGCTGTTTTCCCACGGACACAAATTCGAATCTCCATAGAGTACGAATTAAAATTCTTTAATCTGTATGTGACGAAGTGCATGGTTGGGGTGGGATGCTCCCAATATTTTATTTAAACTATTATAGAAATCCCACCCAGACTGTTTTTTGTTGGAAGTTAAATTTAGTGAAAGATTGATGTAAAGCTCCGAGCCCCAAGTTAGCAATACCGCTGGTTAGATAGTTAAATATACAAAAAGGGTTGAAATTCAATGAATAGCAATTCAGTAATCAAATGATTCAAATTTCCAATTACGCTCTTCCGCTCGACCCTTTAATAAGCCTATTGCATCACTTGATTAGCAGTGTGAGATTGATTTCCACCTGTCCTTGTATTTCTACCCATCTGTTATATCCTTTCTCTCTCCTATATCTCCCAATTCCTTCTCCTCTTCCTCCCCGACCTTTCTCCAACTTCCTTATCCTCCTCTTCCTCGACTTTCTCTAGACTCCTTCTCCTCCTCCTACACTTTCTCACCCACGACTACACTTCTCTCGAGTTCGACTGTCTCGGCCACAGCCTCAGTTCCGTCTCCAACTCTTGAAGACTTGGGACCCAATGGAACCGGAAGTTCTCTGTCTCCTAAAAAGCCTCCTGTGAAAACACAAGGACGGTACAATCTTTTTCTTTAGCTCTCTCATCTCACACTACACATAGCCTATCATCAGGTAACGGCTATTAAATTTCTTCGGTCACGCATTCGTTCACATCGAGATACCCATACGTTCTTCTATGGTAAAATAAACGTCATACTACAGCACGGTATCAATTACTTCTTATAAATACATCAATAAATTCTGTCGCATCAGTACATATTCCTAATCCCGTTATACTAAACAATATCACAATAATCAGACGCATTTCTTTACCATACAACTCATACGAAGTACGCAAATATTCAAATATCCATGCTCTGATATATGAATTCGTCCATAGTAACTAATGTTACATACTTCAACCATGTTTCCAAATTCACAATTCAAGCATGTGTAAATTCTAACATAACACATTAATAAATGCACTGGTTTACTACGAAGTAACCTAATAGCGTCTTACAAAATTAATTTTGACCACAAGCTAACAATCTACATAATTCCGCCTCGCATCTAATAATTCTCTACGTAAGGCTCCAGCCTATTTCTCAAATACGCATGTAAATGAAACACTACAAAGGTAATTCTACATACTAAACGATCCTGGTAATTAAGTGTACATACTACAGATAATTACAATTATGATGCCGTAATATATTCTGCGAAATCGAGCAAATAACTTACTGACCTTTTCGAAGCTTTGTCTTTCCTTACAATATACCTCTAAGTTCTGCCACCAGATTACGAGTGGCTTCTTTCTCGGAGTAAACCCTATTGATCTGCAATCCTTCCAGGCGAATACTAAATTACTCTTTGCGATTTCGGAAGGTATCATTCGGGTCTAAATTGTAATCGCGCCCTCTATCTCAATTTCGGTTGGATATCGCTGTGAACCGATCCAATCAAACTTAGCGGACAATGTCCCTCTCGCTGTCTGTCAACTTGGGGACGGAATAGAACACAACCAGTTCACCCCGTGGACTTTCGTTTGATCCTTGAACTAACCTTTATCATATAGGTGTGATAACGGTAAGCCTTTGTTAAGTGACGTGGCCGGTCGCCTTTGCCGAATTAAAGTTTCCGGTCTCTGGCCTGTCATGGTAACCTTGCGTAAGAGTCCAACACTAACTTCAAGGCCGGGGTAATATTCCCAAGACAGGTAGATTATAGCTTATACATGACTTTAGCTGGGTGCTCAGCAAACGTGACACCCCCCACCATGCTTGAGAATAAAATCAGGATTTTATTTGTCCAAAATTGCTCTAAATGCAAATGTGCGTTACTACATGCAATAAAAGAACAAAATCAAAACGACGCTACACGCTGACTACGGACACGAATATACACACAACATACGGTTATCTACTGAGCGATCTATGCCGGTTCAGCGCCCCTGCTCATGAAATCGGTGCCTACGTTCTCGGTTCCTTTCACGTATCTGATCTGCATCTGGTACTGCTGTAAGAACAGCGACCATCGCATCAAGCGTCCATTCGACAATTTTGCCTGCGTGAGATACGCGAGGTGTTGGTGGTCGGTCTCTAGTATGAACTTCCGCCCCTATAAGTACCGCTCGAACCGTGATATCCCGAACACGATTCCGAGGCATTCCCTCTCCGATACGGAGCAGTTCTTCTCGGCAGCAGACAGTTTCTGACTGCCGTACGCAACGGGAAAAACGTCTCTTCGTGCTCTTGTAGTAGTTCTGTTTCCAGGCCCGTGTCACACGCGTCAGTGCGGAGCACGAAGTCTTTGGACATTTCCGGTAGACGGACAACAGCATTGGATGCCAGCCTATTCTTCAGCGTTAGGAAAGCGTGCTCACACGCATCCGCCCAAATAACTTTACTCGGGGCCCGTTTCCTGGTAAGGTCAGACAACGGCCCCGCAATCGCACTAAAATTGGCCACATACTTCGGTAATACCCGGCCGATCTCAGGAATGACCTCACCTCAGTTTTCTTTGTGGGGCGTTCGGCGTTTCGCAGCTGCTCCACCTTCGACTTCTCTGGGGACAGCGTGCCTTGCCTCAGTGTATGTCTCAAATAGTCCAACGTCCGGAACCCAATGTAACATTTGGAAGGGCGAGCCGTCAATCCCGCTTGACGTAGCCGTTCCAAAGCGTCAGCTAGCAGTGAGGTGCTCACCCCACGTCTCTGTGGCTAGCAAGAGATCATCCATGAAGTTGTGAACACCCTTATTGCTCAAGGGTTTCAACAACATCTGCATCATTCTAGTGAAGACGCTTGGCGCATTCTGGACTACGAACGGCATGACTAACCATTGGTAGGTCTCGTCAGAAGTAGCAAAAGCGATTTTTGCCTTATCCTCCTCCCTTATAGGAATTTGCCAAGAGCTTTTCGACAAATCCAACTTCGAAAAATATTTCGCTTTCGAGACAGAAGCGAAAATATGTTCTGGGTCAGGTAGCATTTCGACTTGAAATTTCGTCACCTAATTCAGCTTCCGGTAGTCTACACAAAACAATGGGTGCCATCCTTCTTCTGCACTAAGACTACAGGAGAACTGTACGGAGAATCGGCGGGTTCGATTACTCCCAGAACAATCATCTGATCGATCTCTTCTCTTACCACGTGTTGTTTCGCCTGGGGAAAGGGGTATGGTTTCCGCTGTACTGGCCGGTCGTCCACCAGCTTCAAATCGATCTCGACAAGTGACGTTCTCCCGGGTATTTCCGTAAGTACATCGGAATACCCCGCTAGCAACGTCTCTATCTCTTCCCGCTGCTCCACAGTCAACATGGGGTCACACTCCACGTCCGAGGTTGTCTCAGGCCTCGTTAATGGACAGCTCGGGACGGTGTTCTCACCTTCCATGTCGCCTTCGGCGTCCTCGGTGACGATCGTGGCGACGACAAAATCGCTCGCGGTCTCTCTTTCTCGGTATCTCGTAAGAAAGTTAGCATGGTACAGCTTTTCTATAGTCGATAGCCGTATCCGATAAGTTTGACCCCCGACCTTCCCGGTTACTACGTACGGCCCACTCCAAGAAACTTGCAGCTTCTTGTGTTCTTAGGGCAACAGCAACAACACCTTGTCCCCCACTTCATACTGGCGTGGTTTCGCGCGTTTGTTGTAATACTTCGCCTGACGCGACTTAACTCGCTTGAGGTTCTCCTGTGCGAGGGTACAAACTTCTTCCAGTTTGTTTCGCAAATCCGCGACGTACTGATAGGTACTACGTACCTCATCGACAGCGTGATCGTTCGTCCACAGCTGTCTCAGGACGGCGATGGGACCGCGTACGGACCTCCCATACAAGAGTTCAAAGGGAGAAAACCCTAAACTCGTTTGTGGTACTTCCCGATATGCAAAAAGCATGGCAGGAATATACCGATCCAAATCTTTGGGACGGCCTTCGCACAGCTTCTTAAGCGTGTTTTTCCGAGTCCCGTTAAACTGCTCGACCAGTCTGTTACATGGACACTGATACGGTGTAGTCGTGAGGTGCTTAATCGACATCAGTCGGTTCACATCTCCCATCACGCGACTCATGAATTGTGTCCCTTGATCGGTCAGGATCTCGTCGGGCACTCCGACTCTTGACCAAATGCCAAGCAGCGCTTCAGCGACGGTTTCCTAATCAATATTACGCAACGCGACAGCCTCCGGGTAGCGTATAGCGTAATCTACGACCGTTAAAATGTACCGATTTCCTTGTACCGACGCAGGTTTTTCGGTCCGATTAAATCCATCGCGACGCGTCGAAATGGTTCATCGATAAGGTGAGTACTCCCCAAGGGGACGAGTCAGTGATCCGTTTTCGGTGACATTCTCTGACACTTGTCACAGGAGAGACAGAACCGCTTAACATCTCCTTGGATCCCTGGCCATTAGAATCCCTTGACAAGACGATCATGCGTCTTGGAAATTCCCATGTGTCCTCCCATGAGACTCATGCGCGAGTTTCAACGCTTCACCTCGCTTCTCCTTCGGCATGACGACTTACTTAAAGTGCTCGTGTCCTTTCCGGGCGTGGCTATACAAGATCCCCTTCTTGTATACGAACTTCACCGCGCCATTCGGAGTTTATTTCTTCGTTCCTTCTGCACCGTATTTATGCAACTGCGTCAGAGTTGCGTCTTCCTACTGCAGCTTTCTCAACTCGGCCGGAAGTACGTTACTGATCGGTGTTGACGTAACTTCCATCAGCGTCGGTTTCGTCTGACGAACCTTGGACCTAGTTTCCACAGCACTCACCGGCGTCAGTGTGCAGGTTTCGGGATTCGGTTGTGGAAACACATAGCGACATCCCAGTATGACGTCATGTGATAGCCCATCCAAGCACGCAACTTTAATTTTCCCCTTCACGTACGTTGAGTCGAGGTCAATGACAGCCATTGGCAACGAGTCACGCGCGCTGTTCGCGTACTGGACGTCAATTACCTCCCCTGTGTAGTCCTCAGGCTTCACGTATTTCTTGTCGACAAGAGCGGGAACGCTACACCCAGTGTCGTACAAGAGGGTAGCACCTTCGCCGTTGACGGTTGAGGACGCGAGGTTTGCTGGTTTACAGCTTGCCTCCGTCTCGCACTTTCTAGCGACGCATTCACCTGGATCTGCCTTCCCTTGGGACAATCCATTGCAAAATTCCCCGGGCATGTGCAGTTGTAGCGCGACGGCGGCCCTCGTCGTCCTGCAGGGCCCGTTTTCGTGGGTGAGGCCTGTCCGGGTCTGTGGTTGACATCCTTACCTGTAGATCCCCCTCCGACCTTCCCGTCGTCCTGACGGTTACGGACAGCCGGCTCTCCCTCAACCAAACGGTGCGACTCATTGGGTCGGGGTCGGTCCGTACCCTCAAAAACCCCACTCTTCGAGTGTGCCTGCTTGTATCTCTCCGCCATGCTGGCGATCTCTTCGAGAGCCCTGTGCTCTCTCTCCGCTGGGAATACTGTCAACTCACGACGCTAAGTACACATGACATGCCACTTGAGTATAACCTCGCGTAACCCGTCGTACGATCGTTCGACTTCTGCCATCTTGATCCACTTCTCGAATAACCCTCGAACACGGTGTGGAATTGAGAGTGGGTTACCGTTTAATTTTTCGTAGAGTCCCGAAACAGTTTACGGTACGTTTCGGCAGTCAGCCGATAATGGCAAAGAAGGCCCTTCTTGAGCTCGTTGTAGTCATCAAGTTTTTGTGCGGCTAAGTTATGTTAAACTTCGCCAGCTTCACCTTGCAAAAAGGCCGAGACGTTAATCGCTCAATGTTACGTGGAAATTTTATGAACGCGCGCAAGTTTCTCAAATTGCACGAGGAAATCGTCAGGGGACTTTTCTTTGTCGTTGAATCGCGGCATACTTATCTGTACCATTCGGTGGTCGATAATCGGTCGTACGCTTCCTCCAGAACTTGTACTGGAGTCGTCCCTACCGGCAGTCCTAGCTTCTACCCTTAATTTCTCCATTTCGACAGCGTGTGCGAGCTCTCTTTCTTTCGCGATCTCTGCTATCATGGCCAGCTCCAGCTCTTTCTGTGTCTCTCTGTCCGCTGCTTTTTCGGCCATCGTGGCCAGCTTTTTCTGTGTCTCTCTTTCTGCCGTCCATTCTTTGATTCTCTCCTCTATGAACGCTGCTAGGCGATCTCCCTCATACTCTAGATCTTCGATGCCCATGGCGCGATACTCTTTAATCATCTGTCTTTCTGTAGCCATTTTATGATGATACTAACAGTAAGTGATACCTTGTCTCGACTTACTAAACAATCGACAGATGTTACAAGTTCCTAACTCAATACTTACCTGTTGACAATAACTAACTTCGCTCAGGTAAGATATTTTGCCCCATATTTGTTTCACAATTACTGCAAGTAACTAAATCTACCAAGCATGCAAATATCAAAATATAACATACACAAGTTGGAAATCATAAAAATTCAAAATACACAGGATGGAAAATATCTCACAACTGTTCACAAATGCTTCCTGATAACTAATACTTTAGGTCGTAAAGATAATATTTATGTCTAATTCAGATCCCGGACGATGCCGCCACTGTGGTGAAGTATATGGTTGGGGTGGGATGCTCCCAGTATTTAAGTAACCTAATAGCAAATTACAAAATTCATTCTGACCACAAGCTAACAATCTACATAATTCCGCCTCGCATCTAATAATTCTCTACATAAGACTCAAACCCATTTCTCAAATACGCATATAAATGAAACACTACAAAGGTAATTCTACATACTAAACGATCCTGGTAATAAAGTGTACATACTACAAATAATTACAATTATGATGCCGTAATATTCTGCGAAATCGAGCAAATAACTTACTGACATTTTCGAAGCTTTATCTCTCCTTAGAATATACCTCTGCCGCCAGATTACGAGTGGCTACTTTCTCGGAGTAAACCCTATTGATCTGCAGTCCTTCCAGGCGAATACTAAATTACTCTTTACGATTTCAGAAGGTATCATTTGGGTCTGAATTGTAATCGCGCCCTCTATCTCAATTTCGATTGGGTATCGCTGTGAACCGATCCAATCAAACTTAGCAGACAATGTCCCTCTCGCTGTCTGTCAACTTGGGGACGGATAAGAACACGACCCGTTCACCCCGTGGACTTTCCTTTTGATCCTTGAACTAACCTTTGTCATATAGGTGTGATAACGGTAAGCCTTTGTTAAGTAACACGGCCGGTCGCCTTTGCCGACTTAAGTTTCCGGTCTCTGGATTGTCATGGTAACCTTGCGTAAGAGTTCAACACTAACCCGCGGCAGTCTTTCGAGATCAAACACAAGGCCGAGGTAATATTTCCAAGACAGGTAGATTATGGCTTATATATGACTTTAGCTGGGTGCTCAGCAAACGTGACACTCTATGATATTGCTGTTTATTCGTATTGATAACAATTCTGTTAGTATTATCAAGTGTTCTCCTGTAGAATCCAGGGATAGTACCTTACGTTTCCCCTCTGTTTGCTGTTTGTCTCTCTCTCTCTCTCTCTCTCTCTCTCTCTCTCTCTCTCTCTCTCTCTCTCTCTCTATATATATATATATATATATATATATATATATATATATATATATATATATATATATATATATGCACGTGACGTAATATTGGTAAATGACAATGAGGTACAAATGTCAGCGAATGAGAATAATTCTGGTACTGTGCAAAAAATATACTGTAAAATTCGGTACATGCTGACTTGGATAACGATTACGAATGCAATTTTTTATCATGACCTATAATATTTAGTTGACTTCATCGTTTTGGAGAGGTTTAAAATCTGTGAAAGATGACCGAAGTTCTGGAGACCGTTGTTTGCAATTGTTGAATGAGAAGTGTCTGCTTTGAAGGGAGAAATTGATGACGATACTCAATACAAGGAGAAAGATGTTTATATCATTATTAGTTTCAAATATATTGAATCATTTAAAGCTTGGAACGGTTTGTGCATGATGGATCCCCCATTTGCTGACGGCTGCAGAACAGACTGATTGAAATCGTCGAACTCGCTGGATATGTCAAGAGTGTCCAGAAACGTTTGAATGAAACTGCCACAGGTGATAATACATAGATTTACATTTATTTTAGCCCGACTCAAGGAAAAATGATAAAGGGACGCCGATTTGAAGGCCGCAAAGTACAGTTTTTCATTGTATGGACAACATACCAGAGGGTAGACATAAAATAGCTTTTAATAATCGGATAATCAGACTGAGAAAGTATGTAGAGGTGGTTGGGGAGAACATTATTGGTTGATTCAGTAAGTCAGTGTCGATTATTACAAACTTTGTTGTACAGCGCAGTGCTATTCTTATTTTGATACATAATTATTCCGAACATTTTTGAAAATACCTCTCATATACTGGTATAATATGGACAAAGTCTTATTGTTGTTTTATTTTATTTTATTTTTTTTTCATCACAGGTGTTCCCCATGCAGCAAATGGGATCGTGGCCGAAGAGATGCGAGTAAAAGCCGAAAATAGATCAGAATGTTTTGTGGCGGACGGTGCTAATTTTACTCCGGATTCAGTTCAAGGGACCGGAAAATCGTTGGAAAACATTCAGTTCGATGCTGTGTCCTGTAATTCTTGTGAGAATGAATCAGTAGAAAAAGTTGCCAGTCCTGACATACAAATATCTGAAACCCATGAACGACGCTCGTCGCACAGGTACTCACCTTATCCAAGCGTGTTCAGGTCTATGCCTTTCCCCATGCAGGACCCGCCACTTAGTCCAACCTCCTCAACTTTAGACAAACTGATCACTCTTTTTACAGGTATGGAAGAACGGCGACTGAAATGCGAGGTCGACTTACAGCAAAAGCGCTTAGATCGAGAGGAGCGTATGATGCGACACCTAGTGGCCATGGAGGACAAAAGACGGATGGATGAGAATAAACTTCGCCTGGAAATGGCAGAGATTTTCGACAAACGCCGGAGGGAAATAAATGACGTACGTATTCAGCAGGAAGCAATGGAAGACAGGCGAATGAAAGAGGAAAATGAAGTACGTGTTCATATGATGCAGATGCACGTGCAGATGTTTCAGATGCTTTGTTCCGTACTTGCCAGTTCCTCAAGTGTTCATCATTCTAGTTCCGCTAATATTTCCTCAAGTTCGGTACGACTTCAGAGTGGTCAACATTCTGGTTCATCTAATGTAGACTCCAGTTCACTAAGTCCTTCCATCATTTCAGAAACATTGTCTCAAGTAGGGGTAACGCAGGCGTCGTCAACAACGCCATCTTTTGTCCCCGCTGCTTCTTTTGCCTCATCTACAGACAGATCCATCAATAGATAGTTAAGCTAATTCTCTGCAAGTTGTAAACCTTGCAATCCTGAAAAAATATGTCCTGGGCTTTAAATGGTTTTTCTTGACAGTATTGTTAATGTCCAGTGTATATGCTTTCGTGAAGAATAATTCGGACACGTTCTTTTTACGCCTTATTTTAACTTCGAGACAATAAGTTTTTGTGAACCCCTATAAAAGACAATTGACTTTTAACAGACGTTTATGAAAATATAAAATAATAAATGTCATGATCATTTTTCCTTTCCCAGACAATTTCCTTTCCCAAATAATTGTCTTAACGTAGATCTAAATCCAGCGGAAAATAGACTGCGATTGGTATGATTAGATGAAGAGTGGAGTGTACCTTGACCTAACTGACTTAAAAAATATTAAAAGTAAGCTTGTCCACACTAAGGGTTTTCTATACTGACCCTACGACCAGTCGCGTTTGTGCAATTTACCTATGTTAGAAGTTAAGCGTCCAACCGTGGACACTTGTACGTATATGTGAACATAATACAGTTAACAAAATACATTTTGATAAAACTTGGTTTATGGAAATATCGCAACCATATCTTTAATGAGTTTGACAAGAATGTTATGTTTTCTGTCGCTTCATTTTGTTTTACATACTTTATAAAGGTTTTGACCTTTAAATACTATTGCTTATTTTGTAGCACTGTATGTTGGCATTTATTTGGAAGGTTTTATCGTTCTAAAATTTTCTTTTAGTAATTTTTATCTAATTTTTGGAACTTAACTTGTTTGGCACTATATGGCCAGGATGGTGCTAATGTGCCGTTATACCCTATACATACATGCATACCGGATAACATTAAAATCCTATACATACATGCTTACCTGCTAATATTAAAACCAGTCACTGTTTTAGTTTTTGCAATATAGTAGGATTGTAAACACTTAACTTCCACAAATATAAATCGATCTTGACCAAACTTCGTCTCGGCCACATCTGAGATGATTTCAGTCATCAACATTTTGTGACCCTGAGTTCAAGTTCAGTGATCTTCGTTACTTTTCAGACTTTTAAATGGTTAGATTTTGATCAAACTAGTTATGTTTTTTTTTATTTATATTTTTTAACAGTATCTCAGATGGGTTCCTCAACTATATTTCTACGATCTTGAGGTCAATGTCATGGGTAACTACATTGATTGCATTTCGGCAAGTAATCAGACGATTTTTCTGTGATATCTTTATTTTCCATGGTAGAGTACTGATTCAGTTATGGAACTGTAATTTGTAAACAATATAAAACAAACGAGTATGTAAGGATATACATATCAAACCTAGTTAATGGGTGTATTTAAAGAATACCTCGAATGAATCGTGTGACTTTGATTTTAAGGTCAGCGATCGTAACGCTGGTTTGTGAACTATAATAATTTGATTACATTATCTCAAACAAACAGCATTACCGTGTTTTGACAAAACTGTGAATTAAGAATGTCTTTACAATATTTGGGTATAGTTCACAGTTCTGCTAAGGCACGTCCATAAAGTATCTACGGAAAAAGTCAGCCAGTTTCTACCCCCTCCAGTTCCTTTTGCACAGCGTACACTTTTGTAAACTCTCCTGCATACGTACGCTTTTGCATCACCCTCCCCTTTCCAACAATAGCTGGGACGATCGAACTATGAGCGATGAAGTTAATTCGTTCATTAAAAATAAGCAGTTTGAAACTGACTCGTTTGCCGGCTTGTTACAGCCGCATTACAGACTAAAATATTAGAACTAATGAAGGAGCTTATATATATTGACCCTCTGAGGATGCAGAACGTACGTACATATTAACAGTTACTCTCTGTTCCCCATACGCAGGTGTACGCTTTTCACAAACCACCTCCTATCCCTTATATGCGTACGTAATTTATGGATGCCCCCTATCCTTGACCCGAGGTTCAAGGTCATATGTATGGACTTTAATTACAGACCGATTCTTAACCAGTGCACATGCTGACTAACAAAAACACAAAAACTATTTAACTTTGATTAAACTTGGTGTCTTAGGACTATTACAAATTAGAAGTTAAGAATACAAATAAGGAGGATACGGACTTTTTATCCAGTCCTACAAATTCGTCTAGGCCAGTTGAATGTCAGTTTCTTGTGGAATGATAAAGAGGTTTTCTGCAATTTATTTTTAGGTCATTTACATTTTCAGTTCTCTTGGCCTGTAGTCATCTGTTGGTATTGCTTATGAAAACTAAGGAAAATATATTTGGAGAATCCCTTAACTGTAAATACTGTTAAGCGTTTGATTTGTTTTATAAATTTCGTTTCGTAAATAGAATTGTTTGCCCTTGTCTTTTCCTTAGCACCTTAGGTTAGAAAAACGACTCAGAGCGACGGTTGCTCAGTGATAAGCGTATTGGACTCAAATCTTGTCCAAAATCAGGCTGACTCTTTCATCAGTTTTTTTTATTTCTTTTAATTTTAGTACTTACTTTCAAGTGTAATACAGCATTTGCTTTCTTTAATTTGGATAGAGATTAAAAGAGAAGGTCATTGACAATATAAGTAATTTTGATAATGGCAAATTTCCGTTTTCTTTTAAAAAGATCTCATTAATTTCCATCTTCATTGCATCTATTATCAGTTTGGTTAGTTATCATGAATATGTGCCATTTTTTATATATTATAGTTTTGCATATTTTCTCGGCTTTGAGTAGTTATCATGAATGTGTGCCATTTATTATTTAATATATTTCTGACGTTAAAAATAATAGTTTTGACGTTAAAAATAATTGCAAAAGTCAGTTATTCATATATTCATAAAATTAAATTAATAAGTGCAGTCAGTATATCTCTTTTCAATATATATATATATATATATATATATATATATATATATATATATATATATATATATATATATATATATATATATATATATATACCACACATTAAAAATAACATGGCATTTAAAGTGTTGGTATCAATCAATTTGATATACCAATACTATTGGTATATCAAATTGTGATCCGCCCGTGGCGCAATAATACGGAAATATAAACATTCTCGCGATCGTCAGCAGTTGATTCTAGATCAATGATCAATTTCCACTCATTAATCATTAGTGACGTATGAAAATAACGATAAAAAATATAAATAATCCCCATTTTCTAAATGATTTTAATATGGTACACATTTCAATCACAATCCTTTCTGCTTTCTGTTCTCCCCTCCCTTCTCATGCATAACGGACAAACTACGCAGAAATGTGGTGTGAGAGAGAAAAGGAATTTGGGCTGGATTAAAACCTTGAAATAGAAATTACACCAAGTAACCTACAAGTATATGTTTCGTCGTAACGATATGTGTGCACTTTCCTTGGGATTTTTCTACAGTGTTTATCAATGATACAAAGTTGCAAGACATGTCGACATTATACGGTAATTTTCTGGGTTACGTGGTACACATACTGTGATGCATTTAATGTTTTGTTGTTGTTGTTTCTTAAACATACTATAATGTTCTAAAAATCGATTATTATGAATTAAATATGAAAATGTCCAAAGCCCCCCTCTCTCTCTGGACCATCGTAGCAAAACATGGGTTAAAATCTATTAAATGACGAGCGTAGAGGAATTTCGTTTGTGTCATCCCACGATGTCTCTGGACTTAAGAATGATGGTAAAAGTTAAGTCAAACCGACCAAACAGAGAGAGAGAGAGAGAGGAGTTTATGGTCGGTGGTACTATTACTAAAGCAGAATAATGACTTAGATCAGCTGTAAATATATTAAAATATTTTAATTACCTCTTGTTGGTTCGTCATTTCGCTTAGTTTCTATTCCACATTAATTTCAATCCGACGGTACGTGAATGGCATAGCGTTCACGTGAATGGCGTATCTAACCAAATGTTTGTAGTGCTCTACTTTTATCATCAAAACCATCTTTCATGTTTAAATCATAAGTGTGTATTATATT
>JAECUM010025304.1:0-21014 GCA_016617855.1 Megalonaias nervosa | reverse complement strand
TATATATATATATATATATATGAGAGGGAGAAGAGAAGAGAGATACAGATCGATGTCAGTATGCATGTTAATATAGATGTTAAAGTTCGTATTGAGAAGGTTATTGTTGAAGTAGCTAACAACAAATTAACTTTAAATATTATTTCAAGTGATTTCAAGTTTATTAGAGATGCACGCTTAGCCGAATGCTATTCCGGATGAAAATTACTTTCTTCTCACGAGTGGAGAAATAATTTTCTTGATTTCATGTTATTGGCTCGAAAGTTTACTAACTTCCCGCAAAACGCCATCCCTGCCGATGAAGTTCAGTTTCACAATTCTCATGTTCTGAATGTAGCTTTGTGATAGGAGTTTTCGTATTTGTGGGTTTCACCAGTCTTATACATGTTTACCCTCTCCCACGAGGGTTCTCCTCATAATAAAAATTCTTATGACATGAAAAGAAAAACGCTGGAGAATCACAATCATAAAATTGCCTCAAATTACGTTTTCAGACTTGCCGACACTAGTTTCAGTGGATACACATTTTACATACTGTTAGAGTGCTTGGAAAAGAAATTCATACCTTTCTTGTTGAGGAATATTTGTTGTCCTCGATACAGTGAGATTCTTGTCAATACTTCGTCCTCGATATTGCATCAGCATGATATTTACAGGAAAGATTGGAACTTTATTATCATGAAGCCTTCCAAGAACTTGAACTCAGTCTGTGTCGTCACGTGGAGGAGCACTATGTCTTCCCATTGCGGACAATTGTAGTCTAAGTGAACAACGCAACGGCAGCCTCCATTGATATATGTTGAATGTAGTCTAATTATGTTAAAAATAGCATCGCCATTACATGTTATAATTTCATGTACTGAACAAAATATTTTTGAAATTATTCGCAAGAAAACTAACACTTTTGCCATTGGAATCTATTACATTCATATTCCATTATGTTCATTGTGTCTCAAGTATATTCATTCTATGAAACAACAGCGACCAAAATGGCAATGGAGATGTCGACGATGATGTGTGTGCTGCTAAAGACGACGGCAATGTTTCAGTTCCACTATCATTCAGGTTTTTGTATGACACTTGCATAATGAATTAAGGCAGTTATTAAATGCTATATAACTTGCTAATGTTACTAATAGAAGCACAATCTCTTCTAAAATTAAATTAGATACACTTTAATTATTTGGTCCCATACTTTAAGAAAGCGTCAAGGATATAAACACAAAATTTATTTACACTTGCAAACTGTCACATAGAAAATAATCCACATCCTTAATGATAGCTTTACTAATTATTTTCATAGTAAAGCAAATAATTGAGAAAAAAAAAACAGAACATAAATGTGTCTGCACTTAACAATCCAGATGGAAAGCAGTTATTTACCAGGTAAATGCGTGAATGTGTTTTAGTAGGTTGTTAATCTCTTTCAAATCACGAATCAATTATCATATTACTTAAATTTCTGCAGAGAGAGCAAATATCACTGAATAATTGCATATATAATTAAACGGTGTTCGTGGCATTGCTCTTTACTTCAAGCAACATCTTATGCTTGATATCAGTTCATTGATTAACTGCTAATCCTTCATGAAAATTGCATTATAATACTATAACATATTAGTACCAATGCATTTACGACATTCACTGTAATTTTGGTCGAACTTCACGAAAGTCACATAATCCATTAGTACTTGAAAATAGAAACCACAAAACCACTCCAACAAGACTTGTAAGTTTGAATCTCAGTAACATCGTTGCTTCAATGTACATTTCAAAAGGAAATCTTATTTGGTGACTTTTGACTCATGTATCAAACCTAAGTCACCTCATGCAGAAAACTCTTATCAAGGAGAATTTGCTTTTGTTTTGCCGATTCAGGAGTATATTTAAATAAGATTGTGGCACACTCCCCGAAACAACAGACGGTTTGAAACTATTGTCTGTTCGGACACAAGGTTTTGAGAGACTAGGCTGTCCGAAGCTACAATTTGGTTGTCGCTCGCCGCTGGGCATTGAATATTTCCACCCATGATATGATAATCCAATAAACATATTCAGGCCGCTAACTAAGTGAACATAATCTGCTTAGTATTGATTACAAAAAGTTGCAAAATGCGTCTAATGTCCAGCCCATATCAGATGAATGTGTTACTTGTTCTCTTGATCTATACTCAAAGACAACATATTCTACACTAACATGTATCCATAGATTCTGAATTAGCACGATGAACGTAAAATTTTACGTCTGAGGTGAAATTGGATTGCTCACATACAATCAGCGCCGGGTAGCGTTAATTTTCCAGTTATAAAGTCGTGAACCCAAACGATTAACGATAAAACACAATGACCTAATTTTGAATTACTTTTTCTTACATAATTTCTCACACAATTATTTAGGCTGATCACACAGGCTCTGTTCTTTACCTGGATTAAAACTTATTAGTCTATATCCCTTCGCAATCTACAATTACTGTTTTTGCAAGTAATCAAATAAATCGTAATACTATTATATTAATATACATATAGAGTGTGTAAGCTATCCCTTAGTAATATAGAAAAATGCTTTTTAATATTAACATAAATTATGAATCGAACAAATAATATTACCATATAGTTTAGAGACTTTTTTCTTGTCAATGATAGCCTCGATTTATATCGTAGGAATTTGACGTAACTGTGTCCTTAGATGAGAGTTAACTACTGGGTCAATATAAGAGTGTATGTGCTAATCACTAATACCTGTACCATCCACTTTATACAATAGTTTATTGTGCTATGAACATTTTCGAGAGGGCATAGGGGCTTCTAGGTGCAGAAAAAGTGATGCGTGCGGTACCACGTGGATTAAACATGTGGATTATTTTCCTTGTGAAATCGTGCAAGGGTAAATAAATTTTGTAATGCATATACTGTATGTTTTATTAACATATGGCAGCAAAGAATTAAAGTGATTTTTTATTTCATATTAAAAGAGAGTGCGCTTCTATTTGTTACATTAACAAGCAACTTAGAATTTAATAATTGCTTTCATTCATTATATAAGTGTTATATAAAAGCCCGAATGATAGTACTATTGAATTACGAGAGAGAAAGAGAAAGAGACAGAGAGAGATTGGGGAGAGAGATGTAGGGAAATCTATTCTTTCTTTTTCACTGTAGTCGTCTTTACCAACACACCCATCATCTTCGACATCTCCTTTGGCATTGTTCTGGATGTTGTTTCATATATTGAATACATTTGCGATACAGAAAACACAATGGCATTGTGTTGATCAATATACCAGATTAAAAGGACAAATCTTTTCGTTCTCTTGCGAATAATGACAAATATATTTTGTTCAATACACAATGAAATAGTTGCAGTATGAAATTATACCATGTAATGGCAATGGTATATAGACCTTAATTAGACTAATTTCTACACATATAGGACATAACATACGGATAAGACTGTTGAAACCCACGAGTCCGAAAACTCCTATCACAAAGTGACATTCAGGAGATGGGAACTATCATAATGAACTTCATTTGCAGGGATGGTGTTTGCGGGAAGGTAGTAAACGTTCCATCCAACAACATGAAACCATGAAAATCCTTTCTCTCCTCTAAGAGGGAAGTAGTTTTCATCCGGAATAGCATTCTTCTTAGTGTGCATCTTTAACAAACTTGCAAACACTTGAAATAATATTTAAAGTTAATTTGTTGTTAGCTACTTTCACAATAACCTCCACAATGCGAACTTTAAAAGGAGTTATTTAAGATTGATTAATTACAACCAAAGTCTCTGCATCGCACTAAAGCAGTTTAGTTTTTTAAAAGGAAATTCGAGAGATTCAAAAAACACTTATTACTTATTCTAATATGGACACATTGTTTATTGAATAAGAGAATCCATACCGTTTCGGAATTATAATCATGAAATAAAATGAGCTCGAGAACGCTATTAGTAATGTATTGTGAGATTTGTTACATATTGTAGAATCTTAAACAATATTGAAAATTATAATCAATGAATAATGGCAGAGTTATAATATGACAAAGCCACCAGTGTTGTCCTCATCAATGGTAGCAGAGGAAATTGATTTGGAACAACAGTTGGAGTCAAACAGGGATGTATGCTGTCACCTACACTCTTCAACATTTTCCTGGGACGGAACATGGAGGATGCCTTGCATGACCACAAGGGCACTGTCAGCATCGGATGACGAACAATCACAAACCTTTGCTTCGCAGATGATATTGATGGTTTAGCAGGAGATGAAAAAGAACTGACTGAATTGGTTGAACGCCTCGAGACAACCTCCACAGCATACGGTATGAAGATTGGCGCCGAGAAAACCAAACTGATGACAAACAACACCAGTGGCATCAGTGCAGAAATAATGGTCAGTGGACAGAGGCTGAAAAGAGTCACAAGCTTTAAGTACTTGGGATCAATTATCACAGACGAGGGCTGTAAACCAGAACTACTTTGCAGGATTGCCCAGACAACAGCAACAATAACAAGGTTGAGACCAATATGGAAAGATACCAACATTGCTTTTAGTTCCAAAATAAGGCTGATGCGTTCGATTGTCAAACCTGTCTTTCTGTATGCTTGTGAAACATGGACACTCACATCAGATCTACAAAGAAGGATTCAAACCTTTGAAATGAGATGCTACCGCAAGATCTTGGGCATCTCATACATCGACCATGTAACCACCAACGAATAAGTCCACAACAGGATCCAGCGAACCATCGGATCTTATGAGGAACTCTTGACCACTGTAAAGAAGCGCAAACTGAAGTGGTACAGTCATTTCTCAAGATCATCTGGACTGGCGAAAACAATCTTGCTAGGCACATTGCGAGGGTGCAGAAGAATAGGGAGACAGAAAAAAGGTGGGAAGACAACATTAAGGAGTGAACAGGCATGGGACTTGGAGATTCCCAAAGGACCGTAGAAAACAGGGAAAGATGGAGAGAATTGGTTGCAAAGTTAACTGTGGTGCCGCAACGGCCTCTTGGGTTAAGGGATTATTGATGATGATGAAGACGATGATGATGATGATGATGATGATGATGATGATGATGATGATGATGATGATGATGATGATGATGATGATAATGATGATGGTGATGATGAAAATATTGATTCCGCATTGACCATTGTTCACTGAAACTTAAAGGTCACATCGACAAATTATGAGTCAAAAGTTTTCATTCGTGCTCATGTTTGGGCATATCGATCTGCTTGATTAGGAAATTGATGCTTGATTAGTTTTGTCCATGTGTGGCAAGATCAGCGGAAATGTGAAATTCCTTAATATACACGTATTTCTTCAAACAATTTGTTTAAATTCTAGTTTAACTCTAACATCTTACACCATTTTATATGCAATTCTCTGGAAGCTTTTTGTCTTGCAAAGAAACGTGTCAATTTATTAACATTTGTTCTTATAAGCATTATAAATAATCATCTATTTAGTTATTTCCACTCCAATTCCGTTGATAAAAGTATTGTAAAAAATACCAGAAGTTTCTTCTTATTAATTATAATAGATCTTTCCCTCTGTGATTGCGCATGGATGTACTTCTTCTTGTGCTTTAGTTGGTGGGGACATTATGCATGTTTTAGATAAGTGACACCTATTTTACTGAATATTCTTTTGTCTGTCCATTTGTAACCTTTGAAGCAATGTATGCCACTTTACACATCCTTTAGTAATAAATTTATCTACTATCAGATAATGGCCATTTAATTATCTGGTCAGGAGCTGTGCTGGCCTTCGAGCACAAATAATTTCTTTTCTTTAATCTCGGATACATCGTGTTTTTTTCCGAAAGTAGCAAACGAAAAGAAAACCTAAACCATACGCATCCCGTCAGTTGATTCTCTCAGCAGTATATCAGATTAAATTGTCTACGTGATTTTCTCATTTTTTTTCTCGTTAAATATTCATTTTCCATTTCTTTATACCATTCGCAATGCAAATATTTCTTGAGATCAATGACTTTACCATTCCATGGAATATATAAGCTATATCAGCTGGTAAGGCATGACCTTCAAGACTGAGTCTCAAACTCAACATACTATTGTGCACCCAGAACTACAAATGGTCACACACGCTCAAACACGTTTAGAACTGATCAATATAATTACGAGGATCCACATTTCTCCAGCATACAAGAACTCAAACACAAAGAAAAGCACACACTCAAAGACAGACGTTGAGGTCACAGCAAGCTCATTGAAACGTAGGGATGATCTCAACATCCGTCATAAAGCTTCATTATTTTTAAAGTGTAAATTCTCCTACACTAAATGATCTGTAAAGTGACATATGTTACAGCAATGATTACAGATACACAGGCAAAACGATATTCAGTAAAATAGTTGTAACTTGTCTAAAACATGCGTAATCTGACCATCCACCCACACACATAGGAAGAGGTAGATCCATGCACATTCACAGAGGGAAAGTTCGATATGATTTATAAAAAGAAACTGCTTGTATTTTCCAATACTTTAATTAACGATATTGGTGCTGAAAAAAGCCCCAGATGATTATTTAAATGTGTATACAATCTAATGTTACAAATTTCAGATGTTTCTTTCCAAGACAAAAAGCTTCCAGAGAATTGCATATAAAATGGTAGAAAATGTTTGAGTTAAATTTGAATTTAAAATATTGTTTGAAGAAATACGCGTATGTTAAAGAATTTCACATATCCGCTGATCATGCCACTCATAGATAAAACTAATCAAACATCAATTTCCTAATCAAACAGATCAATATGGCCAAACATGAGCACGAATGAAAACTTTTGAATCATAATTTGCGATTGTGACATTTAAGTTTCAGTAAACAATGGTCAATGCGCAACCAGTATTTTCAATATTGTTAAGGATTCTAAAATATGTAAAAAATCTAACAAATTATACATTATGTATAGCGTTGTCGAGCTCATTTTATTTCATGAATATAATATCGGAATTGACTAGATTCTCTTATTAAATAAAACTATATGTCCATATTAGATGGAAGAAATAAGTGTAAAAACTCTTTTGAATTTCTTCTTTTAAAATCAAACTGCTTTTAGTACGATGCAAGGGCTTTGGTTGCAATTAATCAATCTTAAATAACTTCTATTTAACTTTTGGAGTTACCAATAGTTATATGAAAACTATGTTTATTATGAATTTATAATGTTTAGACTGAACGTTCATGCATATTTCCTGTTTTTTGAAGGTGTTGAAAACCTCTGCAACTATTATTAGGAAAGATAGGTCTCTTTGTTTAATAGTATAGATCGCACATCAAAATATGTTGTCACAGTTATTTCTAAATTTCAGTTATAGTTGAATTTGGTTTTTCTGTGCATATGTTTTAATAAGTAAGAAGGAAAAGCATTTCTAGCGATATTTTGAAAACACTTTTATTTCCCTGTTCTTCTACTAACAAGCTCTACTGATTGTAGATATGGCTTGTAAAGGAGACTTTCAGAGATTTTCAGAGGACGTATAACTTATTCATGCTTTGATCATGAGTATGGAAGAATGACCAAGAAAAGGAAAGCTAGTGCACATACATTGATTTCATTTCGTTTTGAAAAGATAATATACATTAGTATGAATAATAATAATAATAATAATAATAATAATAATAATAATAATAATAATAATAACAATAATAATAATAATAATAATAATAATAATAATAATAATAATAATAATAATAATAACAAGAACAACAACAACAATACTACTGCTACAACAACTACTACTACTACTACTACTACTATTACTACTACTACTACTACTAATCACCTGTGAGGTTTTTGCTCTATCCCACCCTGGAATTTATGTCTGGTTTGTGGATTGAAAGGTTGGATGGATCCTGGTGCATTTGGAAATTTCAGCCATCTAAAATATTACCAAAGTCAAAACCAACATTTAAGCCATTGAGTATACATTAAATATATTTTAGTTGAGTCTCTGAGTCTAAAATTTCTCAGTAATAATAATAATAGTAATAATAATAATAATAATAATAATAATAATAATAATAATAATAATAATAATAAACTGGAGTAGTGCTATCAGCATTGAATAATTTTTAAAACGTCGTTATAAATACTTTGTCAAAAAGACTCGATCAGACAGCAGTTTTATGTTTAATTTTTGTTCAGATGTCGAGTGACATCGAAGGATGCAGTCTGTGTTAAATTCTCAATTACAGTAATTGTATGTAACAATTTAGAAACATTACCAAACTGCGTGGGAAATTTCATATTACGATGTTTCTGTATATACAAAGGAAGCTGCTGATAAATTATTTTGTTGTAACCCTAAACTATGGTATGCAATATAAATTGCTTAAATCGTCTGCTTACTGTTAATGCAACAGTTTACCTTTTCTGGGTGAATTGATGGTGTCAGATAGATGTGGTAAAAGTATAATTTTTAAAAACCTATAATCTGTATCAATACAATTATGCTTGATAAAATTCATTTAATAATTTGAAAGTATTATCAAGGGTCAGAAATACAATAAGACCAAGCAATCTCTTTTTACGGAACCAGTGGAGTAGGTTACCTAGGGCAAAGTTGAAGACTGGACAATATTGTTAGTAAATGGCAATACAGTTTCCATAATAATAATGACATTTGGATTTTTAATGTGTATTCTACCTTTCAGAAGTTCTACCATACTGTGTAATTGTAAAAACAAGTAAAGTATTTATCGCAAAGTATTGCCAATTTGAAGACCAGAATGACTGTAGAATTTTGTTGTCATACAAACTTTCTACGCAGAATAAAGATCAAAGGAGAAATATAAAAATCATCGCTGCAACAGGTATTTTACCACTCATTTGGAGCATGGTTCACAGTAGTGATTATCTCCGCAGTATCTACGGTTATCCACTTTGAGTGTGTTCTGTCTGTCAATATCTTATATTAATGTGGTCAAAATTCTAATGTTAACGACTTGTAACAATATTCTGAGCATGTACAATTGTCCCACAGTAAGCAACAAAATATACCTTGATTTGCTTTTTCACAGGAGCGATAATATATGCCATTTAGCATAAAAGGATCTTTTCAATACATACATACATAGATACATGGATACATACATGCATGCATGTGTCCGTGTTCGTCTCCTGCTTAATCAATCAATGCAAACGCTTGTAAATTGTACTCGTTATCATGACCCAATATATGACATTTATCTCTGTCTGAATTAGTCAATCAAAGTTTGTTGTTGATGGTGTGTCTTTGATTTTGCGTTCTAATACAATCATAGAAAATCTCAGCACAGGTAGCAACGGCTAATAAAGGAGCATAGCGGATGAACCCTTTTATGTAATGATTAACATCAGTTTCGCATGGCCAAGTTTCTGCGCTTATTAAAAGACACATTCGGAATGTAATTCACCAATTACAAGAAGATTTTTGCTTTGGAAAGTGGCTGTTTTATCAAAGCAGCCGTAATCTTCAGAATTATTGTAGGGGTAGTTCACGCGCCCTTTGTTTTGTCTATCATTAATTCTGAAGTTTGTAATTACTTATTTGACAGTTGTTTGTGGTTCAAACTGCTTGGCTAAATGTGGCAGTTAATATATCTTTTCACCAGGAACATATTTCTGTCTCGGCGTTTAAATAGTGGTATTTGAGATGTTGAAATTTTTAAATTTGAATAGTCGATTGCTACGACCTCTATACAAAATTTAAAAAGGGACATATCATCATACTAATCTTGCCTTCTCCTGTGCGTCCTCGAGGACGTGTTGTTTCGAGTCAAATTTTAGGGGTTATTCCATTAAAATGCCCACACGTTAAAGGAAACTTATGCTCGTTCGCGTACACAATCTGCGTAGGTTTGTGAGGAGTTCAGGAGTTAGAAATACTAAATGTCATTGCTGTCAAATGAGTCAGGGGAGGTAAGCAGGAGAGACGGACAAGGTTTCCGAGAAAAGTTTCTTTTACTTGTCTGTCTAGCCGTGGTGCTGATACATGTTTTGTTAGTAAGAGGTTGTGATATACAAAATACAGGTTTGTCATATAAGACTTATGAAAACCTGTTAGTAAATGTGATGTTTGTGTTAGAGTTCTTGCACGTGCGTTTGTTAAATACTCTTTATATCGGTGTCTGCAAGTCCGATCGATAAGTATAGAAAGTTGTGTCACTTTCAGTGTGCAAGTCTTAACCAATAGGTTTTGTAACCAGGGTCCTCGCATTCGAAAATGTATTGGCCGAATTCTGTTTGTACTTATCTCAGGACCAGTGATGTGCTTCAAAACGAATCTGTCACGCACAACCTAAAGTTATTCCCAAATATTTCATTTCACCCAAGGCCTCAGATATAAAAGGTTGATAATGCTTCCTCATACCTATTTGAATTATAGGCGACAACATGTTTGCCACTCTTTGCAGTTCCGCACTTGGATTACAAGACGGAATGAAATTATGGAGGTGACGATCTTCCTGTTTGGTTTTAGGCTGCACTCTGTTCTCTAAGTTTCTTATACGAATTATTGTCTTAAATATCCTCAATCAATACCATTGCATAAAGTGCCTTAAAAAGGTTTTGCTTCCAAAACAAGATGCCAGTCAACTGAAATATTGCATACGTGCAGCTGCATTTTAAATGGTCAGTAAACGAAACAAGTTGTTTATAAAGAAAAAATGTACAAATCTATGCATCGCATTTGTTAGGGCGATTAAACATCAGTAACTATTAGTAGTAGCAGTAGTAGTGTTAGCAGCAGCAGCAGTAGTACTCGTAATAAAATAGTATTAAAACGCGTAAAGAGTTCTAAAAATGTTATTTATTTGGTCGCGAAACCTTTCCCAGAAAGTTTCATCTTACAATCCATTGATTGTACTGTTGACAAAACTTTTGCGTGTTAATATAGATTTTAAAGTTCGCATTGTGGAGGTTATTGTGAAAGTAGCTAGCAACAAATTAACTTTAAATATTATTTCAAGTGTTTGCAAGTTTATTAGAGATGCACACTTAGAAGAATACTATTCCGGATAAAAACTACTTCCTTCTTAAGAGGAGAGAAAGGATTTTCATGGTTTCATGTCATTGGATCGAAAGTTTACTAACTGTCCGCGAACACCATCCCTGCAGATGAAGTTCATTATGACAGTTCCCATCTCCTGAATGTCACTTTGTGATAGGAGTTTTCGTACTCGTGCGTATGACCATATGTTTTGTCCTATATGTGTAGAAATTAGTCTAATTATGGTCAATATACCATTACCATTACATGGTATAATTTCATAGTGCAATGATTTCATTGTGTATTGAACAAAATATTTTTATCATTATTCGAACGAAAACTAAAAGATTTGCCCTTTGAATCTGGTATATTGATCAACACAATGCCATTGTGCTTTCTGTATCGCTAATGTATTCATTATATGAAACAACATCCAGAACAATGCCAAAGGAGATGTCGAAGATTGTGTCAAGGTAATTTGAAACAGTAACTCCCGAAACTATTGCATGGTGTTTTGGAAAGCAATATGAAAGCAAGACGAACGTCATGAAAGGTTGGCACTGAAATTTGACACTATGATTTTCAGAGTGATTACGAGCGAATTAAAGTTATGCCTCTGCTTACATTTCTGAAGAAATTGACCAACAATTGAAATCGCCCGTTGTTGCAAAAAGTTCTGCTTGGTTGCAGGTTAATTAATTAATTTATTGACCTTCAACATTGTTCTCATACGATTACTTATATAACGTGTAGCGGAAAATAAACTAATCGTTTTTATTTTTGTGATTGCAGTTGGTAAAGTGATTATCGCAAATATAGTTCTCCTTATCGTGTTCACAATGGTTATCCAAGGAGCGCCTAGTTCTATAGCTCCCACAATAATGCCATTTGTTTGCGGAAATTCTAACTATGGAAAGTGGCACTTACCTTGTGGCATGTCATGCAGATCTGCTAAAGATGCCAGCATGCAGACGGCCACCGATACCACCAAGATTGGGTAATATAGTTCTGCATATGAAGCAAGCACAAGACATAATAAAGGACATAACTCAAAATATGTAAGCAAGCATTTGTGCCTGTGTTCATTATTGATAATATCAGCTATTCTCCAATTACCATTATTATTATTATTATCATTATTATTATTATTATTAGTATTATTATTATTATTATTATTATTATTATCCACTGCAGAAGTTGTTGTGATGGTAATGAATGTGCCAGACCTGCAATTTTATAAAATTGTAAAATTGCATCAAGTACTCTAGTAGAATGGAAAACACAGATGTTCATGAGAATACCTTAGAATTGGAATAATATGTAAATAAGGAAAAATTAATTGGCACAGTATAAATTCCTGCATGTGTTTGGATGTGATATATCATGGTGTGCTTAACCGATAATACTTCTCATTTTTTTATTTCTGCCACAATAAAATATTTTGCCGATCTTTGAGCTTAAATGTTGTTGTTAGTTCCTTACATCTCTTTTTTACGTACATGTTGTTTTGTTATATTCTAAGGGTATATTAAGCACATCATTGGTTATGTAATGCCGAGGAAACAGAAGCTATTCCTAAGGATTCATTCAAGCGCTCGACGCGGAGTGGTCTGGGCAAGTATATAACCATCGACCATTTGATTATGAATCCGATGTAGTACCATCTGTGGAATACATACTGACAATTCGTTCCACTACCAACAATCCCCAGAAGAGATATCACAAAGGTGTATAAAAATGTGAATATGACAATTTGCCACGCCCAAGTAAAACTGAATATAATTAACGTTTTAGTCCTATCGCTTGGTACACCTTTTCACATTTTTACCTAAGTTAGGTAAAATGATGTTGGGATTGAAAGTTGGAATGGAATAATATTTGATTTACACATAACTATTTTATTATACACGACTTTGTTCTTATTTTTCAAAGTATTGACTTATTTAATAATTCAGATATGGTCGCTAGCATTAAACATAAAATAGTAAAACGCATTCAAGAACGGAAATATCGAATTTGCAAATGAAGAAATGAAGGTCTAATCATCAAATGTGGTAAGAAAGTTTGAAAAATGTTAATAGTTTATAAAGCGCTGATTTTTATACGTATCATATCTCTGGAAATAGTGAAAGTGGTAGTATGAGAGAAAGAATAAGTTGATCAGGTGGTATTCTTATTGTGGTTCTAGAAGTGTGTTTAGGAATCCCCAAGGATTTTTATGTTGCAAAACTTTAGTCCATACAAAATACTTTTCTACAGAATATTCATGAGTTTTTATAACTTTTTTTTTTTCAGACGGAAGTAATAATGGCAGACTATGACTCCATGGCAGCAGCCATCATGTTTACAGAACAAATAAGATTTAATAAAGACTCTTCAAAGGTGTAAGGCTAGTTGAGCAAAGATCTCAAGAGTCTCTCAGATAAATTGTCTATACAGATTATGTGATTTTGAAAGAATCTAGTCCATCAGCGGAATTGTGCCGAACATCAACCAAATGTGACAGACTACGGTTCAATCCTGGACAACAGAAGAAACTAAAATCCTTGGTGAATATTGGGTCCTGAGAGATATAGAGAAATATCTTGTGGTTTTAATTCCAAAGTATCAATTGCTATAATATTATGCATATATAAGTGACACACCAAAACCGCATCTGTGATAGTTACAACATTGATGTCTTGCCTGTTTTAAGAATTACCTAGTATTCTAAGCATACTATTTTCATAGCACAGTCTCAATAGTATGATGGATACCTACCATGAGGAGATACACATACTTCCTGTGACTGAGCTATCAATATCTACCATTATCATTCTCGAAATTTCTCTTCGCCATTTACCTCTATTTTATACCATCTTACAATTGTTAACGTTTTAGCAAAATATTTTGAAAATGTTTCATTTTGATATATTTTGTTTCATGATTGTAGGACTGTAGTATTGAACGTGATATCTACTGATGGATGCTAAATAAATGTTCGATATTGGCTTCGAGTATTCTTATAGCCGTAATTCAATATTGTAGTCTTTTCAAATTCGACAGTTTTGCGACAAAAGGTTTTTGAATTTGGCTACATGGTAATATTATGACTCTGATTTTAAATTTTGTTAAGCATTTAGTGAATGTGCTGATGTTGTTGAAAGGAGACCATTTTATCCTCACCAAATCTTGTGAATTACAGGAAAAGGTGAGACTGAAATTTGCTATTTTAATTGGTAGAAAGCCTACGACTCCAACTAAACTGAGTGTCCGTTAGTAGAACAACACAGAAATAAAATAAACAGTGTTTGTTTAAGATAGAATTTTATCGCTAGCAGTGCTTTTCTCTATTATTTATTAAAGCATAAAAGTGCCAATTCTATAATACCAGAAATTTTGAAATTACTGTGACAACCTATTTTGATGTAGAATCAATCCTATTAAACACGAAAATTTAAAAAAGAGTTATTTAAGATTGAGTCATTGAAAACAAAGTCCATGCTTTGCACTAAGAGCAGTTTGGTTTTTTTAAACAAAAAGTTCGAGAGATTTTTTAAAACCTTTTTCCTTATTGTTATATGGAGATATTGTTTTATTTAATAAGAGAATCCAGACCTTTCCAGAATTATATACATGAAATAAAATGAGCTCGACAACGCTATACATAATGTATGATTTGTTAAATTTGTTACATATTTTAGAATCCTTGACAATATTGAAAATATTGATTGCGCACTAGCCATTATTTACAGAAAATTAAAGATCACATGGAAACATTACGATTCAAAAGTTTTCATTCGTGCTCATGTTGGTCACATTGATCTGCTTGATTAGGAAATTGATGTTTGATTTGTTTTATCCATGTGTGGCAAGATCAGCGGAAATGTGAAAATCCTTAACATACACGTATTTCTTCAAACAATGTTTTGAAATTCAAATTTAACTCCAACATTTTCTACCATTTTATATGCAATTCACTGGAAGCTTTTTATAGTGCAGAGAAGGATGTCAATTTATTAACATTTGATTGTATACAAATTGTAAATAATCATCTGTTTATTTATATCCACTCCAATTAAGTTGATAAAAGTATTGTAAAAAATACTAGAAGTATCTTGTTATTAATTATTATCGAACTTTCCCTCTGTGATTGTGCATGGATGTACCTCTTCCTATATGTGTTAGTGGGTGGGCATATTATGCAAGTGTGAGACAAATTACAACTATTTTACTGAATATCGTTTTGCCTGTGTATTTGTAGTCCTTAAAGTAACATATGTCACTTCACACATTTTTTAGTATCATATAATTTACACTTTTAAAATAATGAAGCTTTATGACCGATGTGGAGACCATCCCAACGTTTCAATAAGCTTGCTGCGACCTCAACGTCTGTGTCTGAGTGTGTTCTTTTGTTTGTGTGTGAGTTCTTGTATGCTGGAGACATGTTGACGTTCATAAATTATACTGATCGTTCTAAATGTGTTTGAGCAACTGTGAGCATTTATAGTTTCGGGTGTACAATATTATGTTGATTTTGAGACTCAATCTTGAAGGTCACGACTTACCAACTGATACAGATTAAAGATTCCGTGGCATGGTCAAGTTATTGATCTCAAGAAATATTTGCATTGCGAATGGTATGCAGAAATGGAAAAAGAATATATAACTGAAAACTGAGAAAATCACGTAGGCAATTATATCCGCTATACTGCTGAAAGAATCAGCGGACGGGATGTGTATGATATAAGTTTTTATTTGGCATGCTATTTGTGGCACTGCAACAAAGGAAGATTATATCGTGCGGAAGCAAGTAGTGTAAAGTTCCTTTCTGAAGTACACCGCACGGTAGCTGATCTGTACTGATAAAAAATTAATGTTCTTGGGCAGGGACCTTATACCTTACTGTTTAATTTCCGCTGTCAGTAGATGGAAAATATCTTTCTCTGATTTATAGCAACGCAGCTTCTGATTATTTCAACAATACTATTTGGTAAAAACATGATATATCCGAGATTAAAGAAAAGAAATTATTTGTGGTCGAAGGTCAGCACAGCTCCTGACCACTATAATTAAATGGTCATTACCTGATAGTAGATGAATTTGCTACAAGTTTGTTAAGTCTTGTATACTTTGTAATCTAACAGCTGTAACTAAAGTTAAAATGATTAGGCTTACACTATAGCTGATAATGTGAAAGACATTGTGATGACATTAGAGAGGTTATTGAAACAAATAGAAAGTGTTGAAACTGAAGCGTTTCCAAGCTACAGTATTGATATAATAGGCATGGAGACTTTTGGTGGCATGCCAGTGTGTGTGCAAGATAGTTATCATAGATGACAAGTATGCATAAAACACATTACTGAAGAAACGGGATCATATTTAGTGAACTTGAGAAATTACGTAAACTTTACACAGAAAACAACTGCTGTAATTGTTGTTGTTGTAGGGTTTAACGCCATTTTTCAGCACAAGATAGACTATATATGGCGGCCAGTATTAATGGTATAGGAAGAACCCTGGAAAACCCCGAAAAGAATAAAAGATCCACGAGAAGCTACTGGCAAACTTTCTCACGTACCCACATTGGCAGAGCCGGAGATTCGAACCGATGCAGACAGAGGTGAGACGGTAGTGATCCGTAACGGTGAGCGTTTTAGACTACTCGGCCACACAGTGCCCCACTGCTGTATTTAATATCGTAGAATGATCCGCAGTCTTACAAAGGAACACATATACTCAATACATTCGTTAACGCTCTAAATAACTAAAACATTACGTGTGGGGTTAATTTGTATTTTGAATGTTTTGCGAAAGTTGAATGTGGCCTGAATATGTTTCACAATATGTGATGGGACGAACGCATTAGCATACGCTACACATGTCAAACATGTGATTAAAGAGCCATCAGTATAAGCATATTTGTTATATTCACCATTCATTTATGACAGATACAACATGTTGTTTTAAAATAAAGTATGTTTTATAACTATTTTGTCACGAGTAGTGGAAACACGATGTAAATGTCATAAAATTCGTAACAAGACTCCTAGAGAATTTCCGTCTATTATTACTGAGGGAAACTAAACACATAAGTACAGAGATAAGTTACATGGTACGTACCACCAGAAAACATACCTCCGGAAACGGGTACACCAAAAATATATGTATATATTTAAAATAGATATGTGTTACCTAATTACGTACAGTAGATATGTTTACTAATATTATACAATAGATATGTCTCATAATATTGTGTAATAGATATGTATCACATAATATTTTGTAATATATGTGTTACAGAATATTGTGCAATATATATGTGTTACATAAAATTGCTTAGAAGTTTTAACTAACATTGTTTAGAAGTTTACAAAATCGTAGATTTCCACATGGTACATAAACTTGCTGAACTTCTTCTCGTGGCAGTGAACAAGTTCACATATCTAGTCAGCACACTGTCACGTGTAGTCCACATAGATGATGAAACCAACGTAAAAATTGCTTAAGCATGTGTGGCCTTCGGAATACTAAGTGCAACATTCTGTGGGAGAGCAGAGGGATTAGTTCACAAAACCAAATTTAGATTCTAGGAAGCGATTGTGTTGCGGACCCTGCTGTATGATGGCGAAATATAGATATTGTTCAGGTGATATGCCAAGAAAATGATTTTTGTTCACATTTCATGCATGCAGAAACTGATGAAGAGAAGATGGCAACACAGTGTCCCAAACACTGAGGTTCGCTGACTGGCAGACATTCCAAGCATCCATATTGTGTTCTTCACGAACTCACAGAATCCACACCAGTCAGTAATGCCATGGTCATATTCGAACTCGAGGGCCGAACAACACTTAATATTGTGGAATAGTTGTGTTACATATTTTGTGCATTACATATTTGTTACCTAATATTTAATGGCTCCGACTGTGGGTAGTGTCCTCTTGAGTTGATAATGATAACATATAAGGGATATTAGGGTATGGACTATACCATCTTTATCAGAAACGACCAATTTTCCAAATCAGTCTCTGTGCTGAATTAGTAACGAATATGGAACTAAAGAAGGTATATGTTGGTAGAAAAGCAACTGATGATTACATATTCACACTTATCATACCGTTTCAGGGCACATATTGGCGATTATTAAGATAGCAGACTGCAAAACAGTGGTAGATGTATGCTGTCATGTAACCGTTGGTTAAACACCCACCCACCCACACAAATCCACCAAAAGGACAAAACAAAACCAAAACACAAAAAGGAACGAAGTGTTGCAATAATGTGGTACGAAAGATATTGACCTTTTCGAGCATTGCCACTAGTTAACGTGTGTTCGTATGTAAATTATCCCAGTTTGTAAGTGTTACGTATATGTAATTAAATTGCTTGTGTGTTAGTTTTAAATTCTTTTTTTATTTTTGTTTCATTACATTTTATTGTAAGGATAATATTTTTACTGGATTTGATATTTTTCCCACTAAATTTAGTTCTGTTCTTTTAGTCTGATTAGAACGCAAAAGTATTACTTTATTACTAATTTTAGCCTACGTGTAAATTGGCATCTTTTTACTGCGCTGTTCGATGATTAAGTGACCAAATGAACCATCACGCGGGTCTGCAATGACGTTTTAGTCAGGTTTAATACTCATATCTCTGTGAAATTTTGTCAGTCGTATTCTACATCTTATGAGCTCAATGTGTTTTTTATGTTGATGCCAATTTAATTTTGACTTTTTCTATTTTTTGGATTTAATAATTCATATTCTCTGAAAAACATACAAGTGCTCTTCTTTATAAAAAAATCTTGGACATGGACATTTAGTTAAAATTTATTCTGGAATTCTAAACTGGAACATTATAAATTGTGATTCAACGAGGAACTGTTGCCATCAGTACAACGACCTCATCTGACGTCATCGCCTTCCATATTGGAACTTCATCATGATTCGAACTATTATTATGAAGAATTCTCCTATATTACTTTGGGATATCACACACACAGCAGATATATATATATATATATATATATATATATATATATATATATATATATATATATATATATATATATATATATATATATATATATATATATATATATATATATATATATATATATATATATATATATATATATATATATATGTATATATATATATATAATATATGTATAGTATGTACACTGTATCAATGATATACCACGAGATGTACAAATTTTTCATTAAGAGGAAACGAAGCGTACATACTTTACATATATTTTATTTATATCACATACAAATACAAATATTTGCCCTTTGAACGGAGTTCAGATTTACTATAGGCAGCCGTGTATTGACCTAGTGAATGAACTCCTCACATCCCCGAGTGTGTCCGCTACAAAATGTAGTTCTCTGCCGTAGTGGCTATTTACAATCACCTCTGCATATTGATAAGTTGATTGTTTGCTTTCTTGGTTTCTATTTTTCTCCACATTGATTAAATTAATATAATACACACTTATGATTTAAACATGAAAGATGGTTTTAATAATAATAGTAGAGCAGTAGCAACACTTGGATAGCTACACCATTCAAATGAACGCAATGCCATTCACCTTCAGGCGCATGGAAATTAATGTGGAATAGAAACTAAGCCAACAGACGAACCAACAAGAGGTAATTAAAATATTTTAATATATTTACAGTTGATCTAAGTCATTATTCTGCTTTAGCAACAGTACAACCGACCCACAAACTCTCTCTCTCTCTCTCTCTCTCTCTCTCTCTCTCTCGTCGGTTTGACTTTAAAACTCTGTCTCTGTCTGTCTGTCTGTCTGTCTGTCTGTCTGTCTCTCATCCTTTGGTCGGTTTGACTTAACTTTTACCATCATTCATAAGTCCAGAGATATCGTGGGATGACACAAACGAAAATCCTCTACGTTCGCCATTTCATAGATTTTAGCCTGTATCCTGCTACGATGGTCAAGAGAGAGAGAGAGAGAGAGAGAGAGAGAGAGAGAGAGAGAGAGAGAGAGAGAGAGAGAGAGAGAGAGAGAGAGAGAGAGAGAGCTTTGGACATTTTCATATTTAAATAATAATAATCGATGTTTTAGAACATTATGGTATGTTTAAGAAAAAACAAAAAAAACATAACATTAAATATATCACAGTATGTGTACCACGTAACCGAGGAATTTACTAGTTTGCAACATTGTATCATTGATAAACACTGTTGATAAATCCCAAGGAAAGTGCACACGTATCGTTACGACGAATCATATTCTTGTAGGTTACTTGGTGTAATTTCTATTTGAAGGTTTTAATCCAGCCCAAATTCCTTTTCTCTCTCATTCCACATTTCTGCGCAGTTTGTACGTTATGCTTGAGAGGGGAGGGGAGAACAGAAAGCAGAAAGGATTGTGATGAAAATGTGTACCATATTAAATTCATTTAGAAAACGGGGATTATTAATACTTTTCATCATTATTTTCATACGTCACTAGTGACTAATTTGTGGAAATTGATCATTGATCTAGAATCAACTGCAGACGCTCGCGAGAACGTTTATATATGCGTATTATTGCGCCATGGACGGATCACAATTTGATATACCAATAGTATTGGTATATCAAATTGCTTTATACCAACACTTTAAATGCATGTTATTTTTGCGTGAGAAATTATGTAAGAATACGAAACGCAAAATTAGATCGTTGTTGATTGTCAGTGACAGTTTGGGTTGACAGCTTTTAAACTGGAAACTTAACGCTACCCGGCGCTGATTGAATAACTGCCATCGAAATGGACCTCAAACGTACACGTATTACGTTCATCGGGCTGATTCGGATTCGACGGGTACATTTCAGTGTTTCTTATGTTGTCTTAGGGTGTAGATCAAGAGAACATGTAACACAATCATCTTATCTGAGCTGGACATTAGATGCATTCTGTAACTTTCTGTAATCAATACTAATCAAAATACAGGGACCTGAATATGTATATTTGACTATCATATCATGGGTGGAAATATTCAATGAATAAGCAGTGAG